>PVJS01016617.1:0-37255 GCA_004027185.1 Glis glis | reverse complement strand
AAAAAAAAAAAAAAATTAGGGTTCACCTAGAGACACTTCTGTAATCATTCAAAATATCTCACATCATATGATGGACAGATGGATTACATGAGGTTTGTCCTGAACTTCAAAGTTTCCTTCATCTTTTATTTATTTATTTTCAGAGACAAAGACAGATTTTTTTAAGAAAGTGGGGGATACACGTTCAAGGTAGACTGAGGGCCATGTCAAGAGGGAAAGACAACTTTGGAGTCTCACAGTTCTTCTTTTATAGGAGACCCCGTGAGGGGGTAGGCTGGGGCACACAGTAGGGGTGGAGGTCTGGACTTCCTCAGAATCCTCAGGTTGCTGGCACTGATGGGTGGTGGCTGGGTGGCACCTAAGCTTGACCTTCATTATGGATCCTTGGTTTACTAAGCATCTCAAGAATTTCAGGTGGCAAGAGGGGCCATTATGATTAAGAGTGTGGGCCTACTGAGGATTTTTGCCCAAGATAGAACAGACCCTATAGGGTGAAGTTAAGGATTATGAAATTTTTAGTTTTTAAAACAATAGTTCCTGTTTCCTTTCCAGTTTGCCTCCTTTCTAACCTATTACTATTATTTTTTATTTTTCTTATCCTACCTCATTCCCCCCCTCTGAGACTTGGTTCCCTTAATCTTAAGAGTTGATGAAGGGTGAAAGTCTATCTTCTTAGCTTCTTCAATGCTGACAAAGGACAAAGGTCCTCCTTCTATCTTTAAAGAATAGATTATGGCTGGGCATGGTGGCCCATGCCTGTAATCCCACTACTTGGGAGGCTAAAACTGGAGAATCACAAGTTCGAGGCCACTCTCAGCAACTTAACACGGTTTTCAGCAACATAGGAGAAACAGATTATGCCCCCCCACACCATCCTGCCTCTAAAGGTACCTCAGCTCCTGCCATTTCCTGAGCCTAGAAGATAAGAACTGTTCATCAACATAAGATCCTTCTGCTGATATTAACATAAGCAATCGGCACTTTGGGCAGCAGAAAAGACAAGGAATGAGGAACCAGGCCAGAGGTAGGCAAAAATTACTGAACCTGGAAGGGTTCAGTATGGCAGGAGAATTGGCGCTAAATTAAAAAAAACTTCATTTTTCCTAAAGCTACTCAATAATCTTTTTGCCCACTCAAAGACTTTCAGCTAATATGGCATAATCTTTTTTCCTCAAAAACATTTTGGCAATCAGTTGTTTCCCTTGCTTATATCCAATACTTTTCATAGGGTTGAAGGGTGATGGAGGATGAGGAACAGGCTAAAAGCTGTGAAATCATTGACTGATGATACTTGAAGCTTAGGAAGCTTGTATTTTTTTTTAATATTTTGAGCTCTTCTTTTAAAGATCATCCTATTTAAATTATTAAATTACAGGCAGGGCATCGCTGCCCGTTGCTTGCATGTACTTAGTACTTTGTATTTTGTAAAGTGCTTCTGTATGACCCAAGAAATACCCTTCTGAAGCAAGGAAGTTAAGTATTGCCACACCATTTATAAATGTAAATTCTGAATGAAATATTTTTAACAAAAATTAAATATTTTTGTTAAATATTTATTATAAATGAAATTTTTATTTTTAAAATCATTTATTTATAAAATATTTATAAAATAAATAATAAAAATTATTTATTTATAAAATAAAATAATTTTTAATTTTATAAATAAAAAGAAAAATTAAATATTTAACAAAATATTAAATATTAATATTGTCAATATTTTTAATATTATTAAATATTAATATTATACTAAAACTCAAGACTGACTTGACAAGATTTTAAGGAAAATCCTCGGGGGGGTAGAAAACAGAAACAGTATTCCAATGATTATCCAATGATTATGTTACTCTTAGCAACTGAGAGTTGTGGTTTTAAGATGTGGTTTTCCAGGGACGAAGTAGAATCTGGATTATCTATATAAATCTGGGACCCCAGTGGCTCACAACCTATCAGACACAAAACTTTTTTTTTTCTATTTTATAGCATTCCTTTTATTATCCTGAAATGAAATCACAGTATAACATATAATTTTTAAAAATTGCCCTAACAAAAATGTGTACAAGAAATTAAAGTGAATTATACTACATGAACATGTGTTTCACCATTTAAGTTACGAAGGTGCTGGAAGGCGAAAGAAAGTAGACAGATGCTCAATTTATGTGCTGACTCACTGTGAGAGTAACAGCTGTGACTGAAGCCGATACACAAGCATAGTGCGGTAACTCTGGTTCTACTAGTAGCATTCCCATTGATAACAGTTTTCCTAACCAGTGACTAACTCTTGGCAAAGCTCCAAGATAATGACATTGTAATTACCATGAAAGCTGTATTCCTAGAAAAAAATCAGATTATTTTAAAACTGAAAATCATACTTCAGGGTTTATATGTCTAAAGAGGTTATATGCTAGGAACAGATAATTCTACGGAACTTTTTTCATCTGTTAGAATGTTGAGCCGGGTGTGGTGGTGCACAGCTGTGATCCCAGTACTTGAGAGGTTGAGAAAGAATGATTACAGGTTCGAAGCCAGCCTCAGCAACTTAGCAAGACACTGTTTCAAAATAAAAACTAAAAAGGGCTGGTGGTGTAGCTTGGAAGTAAAGCACCCCTGGGTTCAATTCCCAGCACACATGCACACACACACACACACACACAAAATGATGAATATTTGTTGTGCATTGCAGAGTATCTAATATTCCTGGAGTCTACCCAGTAAATGTAATCATATTCCTTTAGCTAATGAGGCAATCAAAACTGTCTCTATAGGACTGCGGGTGTAGCTGAGTGATAGAGCACTTCAAAACTTTATTGGTGCATTATAATTATATATAATAATGGGATTCATTGCAACATATTTGTACATGCACATAATTTGGTCAATTTTATTTTTTTTATTTTTTATTTATTTATTTATTTATTTATTTATTTTTGCGGTACTGGGGATTGAATGCAGGGGCGTTCTACCTCCGCGCTACACCCCCGGCCCTATTTTTTTATGCTTTATTTTGAAACCGGGTCTCACGAAGTTGCGGAGAGCCTCACTAAGGAGAGAGAGAGAGAGAGACAGGAAGAGAGAGAGAGCGAGAGCTGAGGCTGGCCGCGAACACGGATCCTCCTGTCTCCGCCTCCCAAAGTACTGGGATTACAAGCGTGCGCCACCACGCCCGGCAATTTGGTCAGTTTTATACCCCAGTACCTCCACTTCCTTTATCCCCTCCCATCCCCAAATCCCCTCCTTTACTATACTGATTTCCCCTCTATTTTCATTAGACTACAAAGTCTCAACATATTTCATAGAATCTGTCTCATATATACTGCTTTTTTGTCCATAAACTAAATTAGAAGTTAATAATAACTCCAACTTTGTAAATAAATAACACACATCATAATAATGTACATGTCCAAGTTTTTTTTTTTAAAAAACAACATTAAAACTAGAAAATATCCAAACAAAAAATAAGAACTTGAGCTGGGCGTGGTGGTGCATGCTTGTAATCCCAGTACTTGGGAGGTGGAGACCGGAGGATCCCAGTTCGCAGCCAGCCTCAGCTACTTAGTGAGGCCCTCCGCAACTTCATGAGACCTGGTTTCAAAATAAGGTATATAAAAATAATAGGGCCAGGGGTGTAGCTCGGAGATGGAACGCCCCTGGGTTCAATCCCCGGTACCACACACACAAAAAAAAAAAGAAAAAAAAAATAAGAACTTGAGTGATATAGAAAAAAATGGTGGTTTGAACAAAATGCTCAGTCTTAAATACACATATTAGAAAAGAAGACAGATAGAAAATTAACCAATGAAGCACAGCACATAACTTTAGAAGTTAGAAAAAGAATAAGACTAAAGAAAGTTCAAAGAAGAAACTAATATTTAAAAATTTGAATTAGAAAATAAATATATAACAAACCTCTATAAAACAAAAACTGATTTGTTCTAAAGACTAAGAATATGTTGATTCTGTGATAAGAAACAGAGAAAGTGAAGCTAAATATTATTTGGAATAAAAAATTAGGACACAAATTCAGATGGAGTAAAAATAAGATAATAAAATATGTATGTTATATATACATTTTATAATGTAGATAATTTCTTAAAATGGGATCAAAATATTCAATAAAATAATTTAAAATCTTAATAGTACTACTTTTTTTCTTTTTCTTTTTTTTTAATGTGCTAGGAGTCAAACTCAGAGCCTTGTGCATGCCTGGCAGGTATTCTACAACTGAGCTACATCCCCACCCTTAATAGTACTATAACCATTGAATAAATGTAACTGATAATTAAAATCTCACCCCCTACACACAAAAATATCAAACCCAGAGGGTTTATAGATATGTACTAACATTAAGGAGCAATTATTTCCAAATCTTGCATAAACATTTTCAGAACATAGAAAAAATCATTTTAGGTGATTTTTATAAATTCAATACTGAAACCAAACATGGTAGGGAAAGAACAGCGATACAGTATCTTACTCGAATTTATCCGTTTTAAGTATTTGCAAACAGTGCAATGTGGGAATGTGTAAATAGACCATAATCTGTGATTGCAAAGTTGATCTAATATTAAAAATCCAACTATTATATTGACCTCACTTAAAGATTAAAGGAGAAAAATTCTAAAATCATTTCAAAAGATTTAGAAAATGTACATACCCATTGTTAAAGTTTGGATTGGCAAAGTTCCCCAAAGATCCATGTTTTAAAGTCTTGATCCCCAGGATGGTGCTATTGAGAGAAAGTGGAACCTTTAAGAGGTGGGGCCTAGTGTGAGGTCTTTAGGTCATTGAGGGGCATGCCATTGAAGGTGTAGCGGGACCGGGCTCTCTTCCTCTTTCTCTCTTTTGTTTCCCCACTTTGAGATGAGTGGGTTTGCTGTGCACACTCTCATGCAAAAATGTGCTGCCATGGGCCCAAAGAACAGTGGCCAACCAATCAGGGACTAAATTCTGTAAAACTGTGAGACAAAATAAGTCTTTTATTTTTATTAGTTGGTTATCTCAGGTATTTGTTATAGTGATGGAAAGCTAACTGACACACCCAGTCAATACTTAATGAGATAACTTTATAACAAATAAGGATTGATTATTACTTCCCTAACATGATAAAGCTCTTATACTTAAAAATTTCAGAAAGCATTATCTTTAATTGTGAAACATTCCCTTTAAAATCAGGAGCAACATATAAATTTTTAGTATTACCATTTCTAAAATTGTTTGGAATGTCCTAGCCAGAGCCATAGATAAGCAAATAAATAAATATACACAAAAATATAAGTAAAAGGAATAGTATGGAAAACCCAGCTCATCGCTCATTGGCTATATAAATACACAAAAAATTTTTCTAGTAGGATGATATGAAGTTGATATATCAAGCCAATTACATTTCTATACAACAGAAATTAAGGATTAGAAATTCCTGAGTGCAGAAGTATATGGCACTTAAAAGTTAAGTTGTGAAATAGGTAATCATGCATTTATTAAAAAGTCTAAAACTTTTTGAAAGGTGTTAATAAAAATAAAAGATAAAATTCATGCAATAGAAAATATTTAATATTGTAAAGGTGGTAATTCTTGCCAAAGTAATCAATAAATTTAAACAAAATCCAATCAAAAATCTCAGTAAGTTTTTCCATGGAACCAGGTATGCTGATCCTGAAATTGTTAATGAGGAAAATCAAGCCCAAGAAAATCCATGATCATTTTGAGGGGAAAAGAAAGGATGAGCACCTAGCTGTACCTGATATCCATGGTTGCTCTTGATCAAGCTAGTGTGTACTGGAATAGGAATAGGTATATTCACTGACCCAACAGCAGAGGAGGCCCAGATATAGATCCATACCTAGACAGAACCTTCATACCTGACAGACGCGACACTTGAAGTCAGAGGGAAAAATGTGGGGTTATCCAATAAATTAGTTCAGCCTCTGAATCAAGTGATTGAACTGTTAATCCAAGCTCTGTAAAGAATACCTGTGTTATCCTCAGTTCATTTCACTGGGGCTCACAAAATGAGGAGAATGCAGAGAATCAGGGTGTCAAATACCTGGCCAGATACAGTCAGCAGTGTGCGAGAGTGGGCCCTGGGCACTGCCTGACTGGAGGTAGGCAAGAAGGGCTGCACTGTCTATACAAAATAACAAACAAGCCAGGTGTGGTGGTGCACGCTGGTAATCCCAGTACTTGGGAGGCTGAGACAGGATTGCAGGTTCGCCACCAGCCTCAGCTACTTAGTGAGGCCCTCTGCAACTTAGTGAGACCCTGTTTCAAAATAAAGAATAAATAAACAGGGCTGGGGGTGTAGCTCAGAGGTAGAATACCCCTGGGTTCAGTCCCCAGTACTACTACTACTACTACTACTACTAATAATAATAATAATAATAAACTGTCTAAAAGTTGGTCTTTTGTTTTCACTGAATGCAAACAATTCTAAAACTAATGTCACTGGTAAGATATCTCTCATGAAAAATATTTTTCCCAAATTCAAAACAGCTGAGCAGTTAAAATTTTTGTTTTAATAATATATATGTAAGCGTCAAACTAGCTCACTTTTTACTTATGATTTTATACACATTATTTTATATTTTAAAGTAACATGGAAGTTAACTTTGGAGAATTCCCCATTATATAATCAGCAGCCAAACGTGTGTGTACTTAGCTACAAGCATTTGAGAGTAAACTCCTGATGGTTCAAATCATTCCAGCTTAATTTGAGAGCAGGTTGTCTCCAAGCTTTTCAGAGCTACATAGTACTGTCCTCAGTAGATTAAAAAAAAGCAACAGTAGTATGATGCATGAAGACAAAACCAGAGCTTGTGTCACTACAGTTGTCTCTTTATGTGACCACTTGAAGATTTATTGTGTTTAGAATTTACAATAGTGAACTAGAGGGCAGCCACTAGCAATCCATCCATCATGGGGACCTCTCTCCTAAGTCCAGACAAACCATTCATCTCAACATGGTGCATGTGGTCACTGGAAACGGGGTGAAAAACAAACCACCTCCCTTCTCACTCGCAGGTCTTTTCTAACTCCAAAATCTCACCTTTGTAAAAGAACAGACGGAGACCATTTTTACAGTATTTTAACTGTTCACCTGCAGGAAAGAAAGGCGGGCCCACAGGGATTTACAACATTCCTTTTTTCGTGTCTGGAATTTTTAAATATTTCTTTTCAATTTTTCCCCATGGAGTGCCTAACAAGCTTCCTTCTCAAACAGTGTTTAAAATACGGTCACCTGTGGTCTTACACACTCACATCGTCGTCTACAAGCCCCTGCTCTCATGTCGCCTTTCAGGTTCCGGAATAGTACTGCCCGCTTCTTAATCACTTGCTTCTGCTGGCAGCTTCCTGCTGCTTCTCAGGCTTTTGGGGGACCTTAAAAAAAGTCTTTCCAATTATACCACACCCTATCAACTGTAATTCCCCTCATGAAGGATGCATAATAATTCAACCCAGACCTGTCAACCTCCATGTGAAAGGATGCTAAAAAGAAAAAAAAAAATTAAGGCCGGGCGTCGTCGTGGCGCATGCTTGTAATCCCAGTACTTTGGGAGGCGGAGACCGGAGGATCCGGGTTCGCGGCCAGCCTCAACTCTCTCTCTCTCTCTCTCTCTCTCTCTGTCTCTCTCTCTCTCTCTCTCTCTCTCTATCTAGTGAGGCCCTCTGCAACTTCGTGAGACCTGGCTTTAAAATAAAGTATAAAAAATAGGGCTGGGGGTGTAGCGCGGAGGTAGAACGCCCCTGGGTTCAATCCCCAGTACTACAAAAAAAAAAAATATATATATATATATATAAAATGAGACATCAGATGCCCCATTCAACTCACTTAAAAAATGGTCTTATGGACTTCATCCAATACATTGGGTATTGTCAGTGAGCTATAATCAATTAGTTTTGTGGTGTCAAGAGTTGGCCTTGGAGTCAGATGACCCAGGTTCGAGGTTTTTGAGGTTGTCTTAACTACTTCACAGCATTGGAATCAAATAAGCACATAGGAAAATGCTTTACAATTCTTATTCTTTACGAATTTTCTAGCATTCAGAAGTTTACTAACTCAGTGGATTTCCCTCAGTTATTCTAATCCACAAAGATGTGCCTAGTAGGTATCTTGGAAAACTCTTTGCTGAGAGCCATAATCACCCCTTTGTGGCTTATATGTTAACTGTTAGCAGTGAACAGTTCAGGCCATGAGTGTCTAAAGCAATTATTCTTTTGAAGTATTTTCTTTTGTCAGTTAATCTGTCATTCAAATATTGTTTTGTAAATTTAAAAGCCAGATGTAGCTAGACTTTCATTGGCGGAAGTGGGCATTTTGAATCTAGCTTTGATGTTTTGGATGTAAATTTACTTGCCCATGGGTTCTGGTAAATACATGGCTGTAGATTTATTGTCCTTTTGTCCTCAGTGAAAATTTCTATGACAGCAGTTACTGCTTTTAACTTTATTGTCTATTCAACAAAATTTCTAGAACCTTCCAAGTGACTCCTTAGAGTATTTGGTTATTCAAAGAGACTTTTGTCTCTGTGACTTGATGGCAAAAGCATTTTTTCAAATAACATTTCCTTATTTTCATTAAAGACATATTATATACTCATTCTAGAAGTTTGGAAAGTCTTAAAAAAGCAAAAGGAAGAAAATATACAACTCCATTAATGTTATATCCAGAGATAAATAACTGTTGTTTGTTTTTGCTGCATATATTTAAAAAAATCCTATGCTATTATATGCATTTTATTACAATCTGATGAACTTTTATGAATTTTTAATTATAAAAGAAATATGATATTATTATAGAAAAGTTAGAAATACCTCAAGTGAAAAGAAAATAGAACTACCCCATGATCCTATACCCAGAGATAATGGCCATTTAATTTTTACTATATATTTTTTCAATCTTTTCTTATGGCTCTATATACCTTTTATTAGAATTTAATTGACTTTTAGACCTTTTTATTATTACAAAAGAAAGATAACATTACCAATAATCTTACCACCCAAAGATAGCACTATAATATGGTTATGCATTCTTCTAGGGCTTAGATTAGGCCTTTTGAATGCCCATACATGATTTTTTCCTATTAATAAAGATATACCAATCATATTTCTTAGTAATCTTTTTTTACTTAATATACACAGTGACTGTATTTCTATTTCATTAAAACATCTCTATTTTCTTTCCTTTTTTTGCAGTACTGGGGATTGAACCCGGGGCATTCTACCTCCGAGCTACACCCCCAGCCCTATTTTTTATTCTTTATTTGGAAACAGGGTCTCACTAAGTTGCGGAGGGCCTCACTAAATAGCTGAGGCTGGCCGCAAACCTGGATCCTCCGGTCTCAGCCTCCCAAGTACTGGTATTACAAGCGTGCACCACCACACCCAAGTTAAACATCTCTATTTTCTAAAACATAAATGTTAATGGCTCAAAATATTGCATTGAATTAATATACCTTGAATTATTAAACTGATTTCCTATTTGGGAGTATTTAGGATGTCCCCAATTTCTCATTATTATAAACAATCCATGGTGAACATTATTCACCTATGCTTTATGTGCATATATTAGTATTTACTGAAAATACTCAGAAGTGGAATTTGGAAGGGTTTTTGTCCGTGTGATGAATTGTTTTCATGAATCTTTTTTGTGTGTATTCTGGGGATGGAATCCAGGGCCATAAGCATGCTGTGTCTGTGCTCTTCCACTGAACCACACCTCCAGTCCTCACAAGTCTTGTAATAGTTTATACTCTCAGGAGCAAAGTGCCCATTCCCTGCAGCTTTGCCAACTTTGACCATTGTCTCTCTTTTCTTCAGCCTTTAGTATAGAAATGGCAAATACTTATATTGTGATTTTCATTTAATTTCCATGCCTGTTGATCATGTTTTCTATTCAGTTGCATGCTTACTAGTGTATCTACTGAATCTTAGAAAATTACCTTGATAGTAAAAACAACAATGGGATAAAGGATATTTCTGAATCCTGAGTTCGTAGTTGCGAGGAGCCAGTGAATGCTGCATTAAATGTCCATCCATTCATGTGTCTATTTATTTAGTTGACATTTGACACATAGTTATTGAACATCTTTTCTATACTAGTTCTGTTTCTAACAGCTAGGAGTAAAGAGGTGAACATTACTGATAGGGTTTTTTTGTTTTGTTTTGTTTTTCTCTCTTGGAGCATTTTATGGCATTATATACAACACAGTCAGACACTGAACAAACAATAATTAGAAATGACACAAAGTGATATAGGGATTATAAAAAAAAACAGTTAAAAGCAGTTATCTCACTGCAATTCTATCTAGGCTGACCTGTTCTGGTTAATAGGTTGCCATGCCATGAAGGTCCCCTACTTGGTATTGAGTTTCTTTTGTAACTGGATAGTAAGGGATGATGGCCAATTGAAGGTGGAAACAAGGGAAGGTTGGAAGAATTGATTTGCTAGAACTGGAGAAGTCTTGGGAGATGTGAATATATTGCATTTTTTATCCCACCAGGTGATACTTTAATCCATTCTTGAGATAAATATGTGTTTTGTTTTTGGAAGCGTGTAGATGAGGGGCTTCCCACCACTCCTCATGTTGATATATATATCTTTATTATGTCTCTAGCTAAACTGGTGCTCCTCATAGGCTCTTGACACTATCCCTTGACACCTTGTAATCAAATGCTGTAACTCCAGACAGCAAAAGTATCCCAGTGATGGAGTCCAGCCAGCGCAATGCTGTGGAGAAGGAACCAATGGCTGCTTTGAACGTCTCACATCAAGGACGAAGGCTTTGATGTCTGATCACACTAACTGCTAGGGAAGGGGCTGAAGACTTACCAAGACCCAGCTTCCTGAAACTTTTTCTTTAATTAATGTGAAATACACTAAATACATCAAAGAGTATATGAACAAATGAACTTCAAATAATGACATTAAAATTAGCATCTGTGCAATCGCCGTGTAGTTTGGTAACACATAAACAGTAACTTAGCAGGTCCCTCTGACCCTCCCAGGTGGCGTCCTCATCCTCTTCCCCACAGATAACTACTGCTCTGACATTTTTGATAGTCATTTCCTTCCTTTTTAAAAAAAAAAAAACACTTTTACCACTTAGGCATGCATCCCTCATATTACTTATATCCTGCTTATAAAAATTATCTAAATGGAATTAAACGGAATGCATCCTCTTATTCCTCATGTATTTCATTTAATATCATGTTTGTGACTTATTTATATTTATGCAAGAAGAAAATAATATATACCACAAATTACTTGTCCATTCTTCTACTGATGTACATTTAGGACATTTATAGGTTTTGGCAATCACCAATTTTGTGGAATCTTAGCTAAAAGGCAACAATGCTATGCGTCAACCCACCCCATGTAGTCAGACCCCATACAAAGCCCTGGAATCTTAGAACGGAAGTAGCGCCATTTGCACTAGCTGATATTCTCAGATACCCAAATTCATATAGTCAGTAAGAGATGGAACAGGGATCAACAGATACTGAATACATCAAAACTATTTATGTAACACCGGACAGGCCTGAATGAAAATAAGAAATAACTGTCAAGCTAATTAATGGTACTGTGAAGTTCCAGGCTTTTAAACATACTTATTCAAAAACAAACAAGCAAAGCCACAGGGATTCAGCCAAAGGAATGAGCATAGAGATAATCTTAATATAAAGGGAATTTGAACCTTGGAATGGTTTCCTCAAACATCTACTTGTAGAGCTGGAGAGACAATCTTCTTATTAATAGGAGAGTATTAAGACAGGCTGATTGTAGTGTTTAAAAAATTGAAGGAAGATATCTTAGCCCTGGCACGCCAAAGAGACTGTATAAATGATGTCAACTAAACAGACTGAGGTTCCCATTCAAATAGATCAAAGCCACATGTTACAAGCTGTGAGACATTATTCAACAGCCCAAACACATTCCCCCTCCCAGCCCCGATGGGACATCAGTGATCCAAGCCCCCAAAATACACGAGGCTTTGGACTGATTCCCTGAAATACAGAGGGATACAATTTGCATGTGTGACCCAAACAGGCCACTACCTGGGTGGTCTGTGCTGTTCATAGAACGCGGCAGGCAGGTCCCGGTGACGCGGGCTCAGTCTTCCTGCATCCTGTCTTGCCCTTGTGCCAATCCACGTTTATGTGGCAGTCAGAGAGTCATCTGAAAACTAAATTGGATCATGTTACTCTAGCTTAAAAACCTTCGGAGACTTCACAGTGTTCATAAAATCAAATCTGAACTCCTACCATGCCCTGTGAGGCCCTGAGTGGTCCGACTCCTGCCTTCACTACAGGATACTCACAGACCTTCAGGCACTAAGCCCAGGCCCCACTGAACGACCCTTGTTGAACCTGGGCCCTCACACAGTCTGTCCTCTGTGTCTGGAGTTCTCTTCCCCTTCATCTTTAGTAACTGGCTTTCCTTCCTCATTGAGGCCTAAAGTCAAATGCCTCCTCAGAGAAGCCTTTTCTGATGACCAAACTGAAGCCCTTCGGCCACATCCCAAGCCTGCCCACCATGCTGTGCTCCCTTCCATTGCATCTTCCTTTGTCTTCATTGTTTATATGACAGTTTGCTTTAAAAAATATGTTCGGTTATTGTTGCTTTCCCTGAGTGGCTTCTAAACTATATTTGTATTATATATATTATACAATATATATATTGTATACATATTGTATATATATATATATACAATACATATATATATATATATATATATATATATATATATATTTGTGGTACTGGGGCTTGAACCCAGGGGCATTTTACCTCCGAGCTACACCCCCAGCCCTATTTTTTATTCTTTATTTTGAGACGGGGTCTCACTAAGTTGCGGAAGGTCTCCTCACTAAGTAGCTGAGGCTAGCCTTGAACCTGCGATCCTCCTGTCTCAGCCTCCCAAGAATGAACATGTGCCTGTGTGATTATTAGTGAGTCTAGTCCACATGCACATGCCTGTGTGATTACACGTGAGTCTAAACCACATGCATGTGATTGTGTGATTACGCATGAGTCTAGCCCACGCGCACGTGCCTGTGTGATTATGTATAAGTCTAGTCCACGTGTACATGCCTGTGTGGTTACCCGTGAGTCTAGTCCACGTGCTCGTGCCTGTGTGATTATATGTGAGTCTAGTCTATGTGCACATGTCTGTGTGGTTACATTAGTCCATGTGCATGTACCTGTATGGTGACCCGTGAGTCTAGTCCACGTGCTCATGCCTGTGTGATTACGTGTGAGTCTAGTCCACATGCACGTGCCTATGTGGTTGCGTTAGTCCATATGCATGTGCCTGTGTGATTACATGTGAGTCTAGTCCACGTGCACGTGCCTGTGTGATTACACGTGAGTCTAGCCCACGTGCATGTGCCTGTGTGATTACACACAAGTCTAGTCCACGTGCACATGCCTGTGTGATTACACACAAGTCTAGTCCACGTGCACGTGCCTGTGTGATTACAGTGAGTCTAGTCCATGTGCACGTGCCTGTGTGGTTACGCGTGAGTCTAGTCCACGTGCACGTGCCTGTGTGATTACAGTGAGTCTAGTCCACGTGCACATGCCTGTGTGATTACGTGTGGGTCTAGCCCACGTGCATGTGCCTGTGTGGTTACGCGTGAGTCTAGTCCATGTGCATGTGCCTGTGTGGTTACCTGTGAATCTAGCCCACATGCACGTGCCTGTGTGATTACGTGTGAGTCTAGCCCACGTGCATGTGCCTGTGTGATTACATGTTAGTCTAGTCCACATATATGTGCCTGTGTGATTAAGTTAGTCCATGTGCACATGCCTGTGTGATTACGTGTGAGTCTAGTCCACATGCACGTGCCTGTTGGACTACGTTAGTCCATGTCCACATGCCTGTGTGATTACGCATGAATCTAGTCCATGTCCACATGCCTGTGTGATTACACGTGAATCTAGTCCATGTCCACATGCCTGTGTGATTACACGTGAATCTAGTCCATGTCCACATGCCTGTGTGATTACGTGTTAGTCTAGTCCACGTGCATGTGCCTGTGTGATTACGTGCGGGTACGTGTGTACTGAGGGATCAGTGGCAGTTTATCAGAAAGGTGGCTTAGTTAGCCTAAGAGTTTATGAGTGACACAAAGAATATCAAAGAGAAGGGTAAACAGGTTCATTACAGAATACAGCAGTGAATAAGGGCCCTAAAATCTCATCCTTTACAGAGCCTTACTGAGGAGATTTGAAACAATATCTAAATATATTAAGTGCTTAAAATTTCCATGGAATAAGTTCCTTACAATATTAACTCATTCAATCCTCCCAATGCAGTATTTATACTCTTTTCTCTTCGTGGTGCTGAGACTCTAACTCAGGGTTTTTTTTAAAACTGAGCTACACCTCTGGCCCTTTTTATTTTTTAAAATTTTGAAACAGGGTCTTGCTAATTTGTGGAGGCTGACCCCAAACCTGCAATTCTCCTGTCTCAGCCTCTCAAGTATTGGGATTCCAGGTGTGTACCACTGTGCCCAGCTTATGTATACTTTTTTACTGGTGAGGAATCCAAGACAGAGAGTTCGTAACTGTCATGCACTCTTACAGATAGGAAGTGGGCAGCCAAGTTAAAACTCAGAGAGCCAGGTTAACGGCCTGTATTTTTAACGGCTACCATAATCACCATCCATTATTTGAGGATGCGTCAGGGGAGGGACTGTCTGTCCTTCTGTCCTGAAAGCTGTGGGTGAGGCCCTCTGGAGCATGTGGTGATATCCCTGAGGCTACGTTGGCAGGAGAAGCTCTTCCCCTTTGTTTATATCCCAACAGACAGCTTCCTCCTAGGAGGAGCTTCCTGGGAAAAGAAAAGATAGTGGGAGTGGTCTGTTGAGGGCCTGCCAATCCCAGGAGAGCTGATAAGGGCCACCCACCCCTACGTGGGGGTGTCCTGGAGCCCTGGAGGACAGGCCAGCCATCTCATTGGTACTTCAAGACCCCTCAGAAAGGAAATGGTTTGGGAAGAACCTCATCAGGAAGAATCCTGGGACTCAGATGTGGGCTTCTCCGCATGACTTAGATTTGCAGGAAGTTCTGGGTCTGCCCTGATAGCCGTCTTCTCTTCCCCCGTCCTAAGCCACTCAACTTCACCACGTATATGCCAGCAAGGTGTGCTGCTTCTTTCCGGTATTCGTGCTGTGCTTGCTTGCTGACGAGATAAATTTAATTTTGTTAAATTTGTTCAAACATTTAATTTGTGAAGTCAAGACTTTTAGAAGAATTTTTAACTGGAAATATTTTCAAGCTGATAGCAAGTTCCAACAATAAAGGTCTCGGTCTTGTGTTATAATTTTCCTTTTTAATTAATTACTTGTACTTATCTTCCTAGTTTTTCTAATTCTAATGTTATTTCCTATAACTCAGTGAGATGTGGGATGAAATAATGTTTTTCAAAGAATGCTTAATAGAAAATTAAAATAGCTCTTCCTGCGGAAAAAAAAACCCTTTTCCCAGATTCTCCTATTAACATTTTGCCGTTTGCACACTTAAAGCCACCCCCCCAAATGTCTTTCTCTTTCTCTCTATGTATAAGTGTACATATTTGCACATATATCTTTCCTCCTGAACCATTTGAGGATATGCTGCATACATCTTGACACTTTCTTCATAAATGCTTAAGTATTAAGTATTTTCCAAGAATAAGGAAATGGGCTCATATAGTTACAGAAGTTATAAACTTTAATGAATTAATTATTGATAAAAAACCTTTTATCTAACCTGCTTTATGGATTTTAGTTATATCCGTTAGCACAAAATGTTCTTTCGTGGCATTTTTCCCCTTCAGTTCAGGAGCCAGTTTAGGATCAGGTATTGCATGTAGTTGTCATGTCAGATTGGTCACCTATGTCTGCAGCATTTCTACAGCATTTCCTTGTCTTTCTGAATTTGATATTTTTGAAGGGTGCAAGATTTTTAATCTTTTAATATAACATTCCTCATCTGGGTCCATCTGATGTTTCTTGATGAGTACATAGATCCAGACTATGGTTTTCTGGCCACAATAGGACAACGGTGATCCTGTGTCCTCCCCAGGTATCACATCTGGAGGGACACAATGTCTGTCTGCTAATTGGCGATGTGTGCTGATTTTCATCACGCAGGAAGACATTGGACTATGTCTCTACCACATAGTTATTATCTTTTCTCCCTTGCAACTAATAAAGCCTGTGAAGAGAAGCTTTAAGACCATGCAACTATTCTGTTCTTCATTAATATTCCCTGCACACTGGCATCCACTAACAATGCTTGCCTGAATAGTCCTTCACTGTGATGGTTGCAGACAAGATGACTGACTTCCCAGCTTCACTCTCTACATAAGCCAGCTAGTGATCAGCATGCCACTGAGGGCAAGAGCCCTCCTTCCTGCTCTCTTTATCTATGTATTGAATGATGATCCCTTTACCTAATCTATCACCATTTATCTAATTATTTATCTGTTATTATCTATGGTTATTTATCTATTGATTATGAGCTCCTGGGTTCCCTTTTATAATTACTCTCATTCATATTTTGTTGTTCCTATTGCTCATATTGTCCCAGATTAGGCCAATGGGAGCCCCATTACGGGTTCCTATGCCATGGACACATGCCCATAAATTTTTGAGCACTTCCTATCTCTCTGATACCACAAGATGTTCCAATCACATCTTATATCTATTCTGACCCAGGCCTGGAATCACCCAGGGCTCTGAGGAATTCTGGTTCTCTTTAGTGGTTTTAAAAACCAAGATCTGCACATTAAGTGTGTCCATTCTTACTAGGGCCTTTCCTTCAAGAACCTTTCCATGAACTGTGATAGGAAATTTATGTACATATAGATTATTATGCTAAGTGGCTCGGAGCTTTTTACTTTCCTCTGTTTTGTCTTCTGGCTTTGATTCCGTCACGTTTCAAATTTTTCGTTGTTTAGTTCAAGTTTTCGATGCTTTTCTTCTCCTGTCAAGAAGTTGCTTTCACAGCAATTGAGACCCAAGTCTCAAAGAGATTGTAACGTGGTGTCTTCCTTAGTCACCATCTTGGACCCCTCTCTGATTTTTTTGAAATTCTCTCAACAATTTTTATTGATTTCAGTGTCATTTTTACATATATTTGATCAGTTTTGTCCATTAGTATTATATTTTGCTATTATAAATTATATTGTTTTATTAATTTTAGTTTTTTGTTGTGGCTATATTGAAACAGAATTGATTTTTGTATATTGATTGTGCATCTTGAGACCTTGACAAACTTATATATTAGTTAGTGTAGCATTTCTTTTTGCTTTTAGATTCCATGAGATTTCTGATTATGATCTTCAAAAAAAAAACCTTTTATTTTGCTCTTTCTTATTTATCAACTTTTAACTAATTTTTTTTGCTTTTGTGCCATCGCTACAGCCTCCACTACAATACTGAATAGAGATAGTGAGAACAGACATTCTTGTTTTGTGTGTAATCTTAGAAAAAGCATTCAGTCTTTCATCAGTAAGTATGGTTTTAACACCACATCTTCATAGATATTCATTCTCAGATGTCAGGAGATGCCTAATATCCTATTTTTGAGAGTTTTGTTTTGTTTTAAGGTAAATTTTTTATTTAAGTCATACCCTCTACAACAAAAATAAGGTATACTGACCATAATTTGATATAAGTAAAGAAGGCGAGGTGGAGGACCTTTATACTTTTCTGGTCTGTGTGCAAAGTAGTGGTCGAAAACCAGTGTCGTGGCCCCCAGTGCTGTGGTTCCTGGAGCTTAGGTAGTGGTCTGTGCTTTCATGATTTTTCTTCATAGCCAGTGAGAAGTGGGTTCACAAGAGGGTTACGGAATTGGGTGTGGTTACTATCTCCCCAGGGAAAGGGCGTGTCCCTGATGCAGAGATAGAGGTAGGTGATGGACTCCTGTCTTTCATGCTATGATGAGAGTCCAGGAAGATATTCAGTGCGCTCACCAAATAGGAGTGTGACTAAGTAGGTGAGGACCTTCCACGTGCAGGCTGAGCCCTGCTCACTGTGGGTGCCACTCAATATAGGCTGCCCTAGCCGTGGGCAGGACCCACTCAGCAGCCTAGAAACTGGGCGCTCAGCCACTGCTGCCATTTTTAACCTGGACTCTTGATTTTGTTTTGTTATTGTTTTATTGGGAAATATGTTAAATGTTGTTGAATGCTTTTTCTGTATCCTTGAGAGGATCATATGTTTTTGTTTTCATTTATAGTCTGTTCTGAATGCTATTTCCCCCAACTCATGAATTATTTTAAATTATACTATTTAATTGCCACATATTTAGAGTTATACCTGATAGTTTTTTTTATTTACTCAGAATTCTATTTCATTATTTTCAAAAATAATTTGCATGTCTTGAATCCTTTGGTAGTAATTATGACTTGTTTAATTGACCAAGATAGGATAGTTTGTCTTTATAACTGTCCCACATGCACATGGAAAGACTGTTCATTCAGCCGTTGTTAGGTGAAGTGTTCTATGAATGTCAATTCCATCAAGTTGATTGACAATGTTGCTCAAGTCTTCAATATCTATACTGAATTCCTGTCTTCTTGTCCTACCCATTATTGAGAGAGGAATGTTGAAATCTTTAACGATGATTGCAGATTTGTCTACCTCTTTTAATTTTATTAGTTTTTGTTTCATGTAGTTTGAAACTTTTTCAGTATGTGCAAAAATATTTAGGACATTCATGTCCTTCTCCTGAGTTAACCCCTTTTATCCCTAGTTTTATACCTTACTCTAAACCTACTTTGTCTGATATTAGTATAGGCACTCCAGCTTTCTGTTGATTAGTGTTACCATGTAAATCTTTCTCTATTCTTTTACTTTTAACTTATTTTTATTGTTATATTCAAAGTTGGTTCCTTATTGACAGTGTAAGCTTAGGTATTGACTTTTATAAAATCCTGCAATCTTTGTTTTTTAATCAGGATGTCTTGACTGTTTACATTCAATGTCATTATTTGGGTTTAAGCCCCTTCTATTTGTTTTCTATTTGTCTCTTCAGTTTTGGGAAACTCTTTCATTTTTTGCCTTCTTTTGATTGTGTAGGTTTATTGTGGTAAGATTATGTAACAACTATGTATCATTCAATTATTTTATGTGTATAATTCAGTGACATTAAGTATATTCATACTGTTGTGCAACCATGACAGCCATCAATATTCAGACCTTTTGTGATTGTGTGTTTTTATGATTAATTTCTCCATTTGATGGCTTACTAGTTATAACTATTGTGCTATTTTAGTGGTTGCTTTAGAGCTTACAGTATTCTTAATTCAACTTTTCATGGTATGCATTCAAATATTACATGGTGTAAACTATTAAAACCTAAAGCAGCATACTTCCATTTTTCTACTTTCTGACTTTGAATTATCATACAATCTGTTCTTACATATGCTATAAACCCACAATATATTGTTAATTTTTCTGTAAACATCTGATTATCTTTGGAAGAGACTTAAA
Source organism: Glis glis (assembly GCA_004027185.1). Classification (NCBI taxonomy): domain Eukaryota; kingdom Metazoa; phylum Chordata; class Mammalia; order Rodentia; family Gliridae; genus Glis; species Glis glis. Next base: position 17,779 of record PVJS01016617.1, on the reverse strand, counting down.
TAACAGAAAAATATATTTACCTATATAGTTACCATTTTCAGTGTCCTGAGTTTTTTGTGTGTAGCTCCAGATTTTCATATGGTATTTCTGTCTTATGCATAATCTTACACACTTCTTATAGTGAGAATCTGCTGGTGATTTATTCTCTCAGGTTTTCTATGCCTGAAAACAACTTTACCTTTATTTTTGAAATATATTTTGGCTTGGTATTGAGTTCTAGTTTGACAGATTTTTTCCCTTAATATTTAAAAAATGTTGTGCTCCCTTCTTGTTTATATTGTTTCTGACAAAAATCTATCAATTTCATCTTTGTTCTCCTGTTTGTATATCTTTTTTACCCCTCTGGCTACTTTTGAATTTTTCACTTTATCACTAGATTTAAGTAATTTAATAATTATTTTCCTTGGTGTAACTTTCTTTGTATTTCTTTATAAGGGTTTGATGAGCATTTCAGATTTGTGGGTTTATAGTTTTCATCAAATTTGGCCATGGTTTTTCCTATTATTCTACAAATAACTCACCCCAGTATTTTCTTTTCTTTTTTTTTTTTTGCGGTACAGGGATTGAACCCAGGGGCGTTCTACCTCTGCGCTACACCCCCGGCCCTATAATTTATACTTTATTTGAAACCGGGTCTCACGAAGTTGCGGAGGGCCTCACTAAGTAGAGAGAGAGAGAGAAAAGAGAAAGACAGGGAGAGAGAGAGAGAGAGAGAGAGAGAGAGAGAGAGAGCTGAGGCTGGCCGCGAACCTGGATCCTCCGGTCTCCACCTCCCAAAGTACTGGGATTATAAGCGTGAGCCACCACGCCCGGGCAGTATTTTCTTCATGGACTCTGATTGATTATATTTATATTTGGATTTTTAAAAATCATCCTAAGTTTATTTTGTTTATTTTAGTAATTTTTCTTGTTGTTATATTTTGGGAAATGATTATTCCTATGTTTTCAAGTTCATTAATTTTTTTTGCAGTGTCTAATCTGCCATTTTTATCCACTAAATCTTTTTCTCAGACATTGTAGTTTTTCATCTACATATAATAGTTTATTTTTTGCATATCTTCTATGTCTCAATTATCATGCTTATTTTTTTCTAGCTTCTTGAAAATACTGGATAAATTATAGCACCTGTTTTAATATCCTTGTTTTATAATTCAATCATTTGTACCATGTCATTTGTATCAAGTCTGTGTCAATTCTAACATCTGGGTCAATTTTAATTGATTGATTTTTTCTGTTTGCTATTAATAGTATTTTCTTGTTTTTGGCATGCCAGGTAAGTTTTTATTGGATGTCAGACATTTTGATTTTATTTTGTTGGACTCTATGCATTTTTATATTCTTACAAATAATGTAGATAATTTTGTTATTTACCAGTTTGATCCTTTTAGATTTTGTTTTTAAACTGTGTTAAACTAGACTAGAGCTGTGTTTTAGTCCAAAGTTAATTTTTTACACTGAGATAAAAATCAATCTTAGTACTCTAACCAAGTCTCCTCAAAGTATGAGATTTTTCCCTTTGCTAATATGTCCAGCAATTCTGGGTACTGTTTCTTCTAATCATTTGCAGTGATTATTTTTCTAGTCATGGGTAGTTTCTTTTTCTTTTTATAAATACTTTTATTTGGTGCATTATAATAATACATCATACCGGGGTATAGAGTGATAGAAATACATGCACACAACTCTTAGAACACTTTCCTCTGGGCCCCACCTCTCTCTGTCCCACTCCTAGTACATGTCTTTTAGATTGGAATTGGTAATTTTGTATACATACGTAGCATTATTTCATCTGTTACATTCTTTGTTCTTGTTCCCCCTCCTCCCTTCCCTAAAACCCCTCTGTTACTCCATTGGAGTCTGCTCTTCTACCTGATGTTGCCTTTATTTCTGAATTTCTATCTAGCTCCCACATATAAGAGATAACATGCATCTATTTGTCTTTTGAGACTGGCTAATCTCACTCATGCACTGATCACTATTTAGCTGAATTCTCTGGGAATGCCCTGTGCAGATCTCTGGGGTCTTCCTCACTGGAGATCTCTCCCAACTGTATTATTCACCACAAACCACAGTTCTGTCAACATCCTTGAAGTTGTAGCACCAAGTCCTCAATCAGTGAGATTTCAGAGATCTACCTAGGTTCCCCTTGCCTGTACCACGTCCTGAAACTTTCTCCAGGCAGTTAGCCAGGGTAGTCATAGGATTTATCTCATCGGGTTCCTATGTCAGTTATGTTAAATTAAATTTGCCCTAAAGATGCCTTCATACTTTGAATTCCCACATAGCAGATTGTACCCTAACTTAGTAAGGAAACAAACTGCAGCCTAACTTAAGAGTATACAGCTGCTCCTGGACTAACAGTGGGGCTACATCCCAATACATCTTAAGTAGAAAATAAGTGAAAGTGCCTCTAGTGCACCTACCCTGCTCAACACTGTAACTTGGTAACACAGTGCACTGTAGAGTTATTTACCCTCGTGATCAGGTAGCTGACTGGGAGCTGTAGCTCATTAAGGCTGCCCAGCATCCTAGGAGGGTATCTTACCATATATCAGTTTCTACTGAATGCATATGGCTTTCATAACATTGTAAAGTCAAAAAATCGTAAGTCAAACCATTAGGTTGAGAACTATCTGTATTCTTGTAACAAGTAGCTGAGTCTCAAACAATCATAGTAGCCAAGAATTAGCCAAACACCAGCTGCTATCTGATCACATCTGGTCCATGTAAGGTAGATGTGGGGCGGCAATCAATCAAGCTGTGTCTGTATGTTACTTCTTTTTCAAGTCTGTAAGTTCGCTTTTCTGCGCAGCACATGCTTTTTTTACGTCACTTCCTTTCCCTTTACGTCACTTCTGACAACATCAGAGTTGCTCAATTCGTGAATTGATTTTTTGCTCAAATAAACTCTGCTAAGTATAACTTCTCTATTTTTTTCTAAACCCATTTTCTGTTACTTCATCTCTTCTAGAAGTCCAGGATAAATTTTGTTTTTAAAGTTTCCTAGGCATTTCTAATTTGTAGTCCATGATAGCGACACTGTGCCTACAAAATCAAATAAACTAAATTGATGAATAAATGTTGATATGGATGGGGAAAAGTAAAAGCCTTTGTCAGAGTTAGTTATTCTCACATTCAAGTACTAAGCAGGCCTGGCCCTGCTGATCCTCTGAGATCAGATGAGATCAGGTATATTCAGGGTGTTATGACCACAGACAGAGTTGCTTTATTCTTCATGAATGAGGGCTAGTGCTTCAGAATTAATTAGGAGAGAGGAAACAAAGTGATTCTTCTTGAACTTCTTGAAGTTTGAATAAGGCTGAAAGTACCAGGCCAGTAAGCTTGGGCAGATCCTAACCCAACATATTTATATTAAGTTAACGCTAAAATCTCAAGGGGACCATGGGCCAAGTACTTTATATGAATCACCTCATTTAATATTCACAGTAACTATTAGTATTATTCTTATCTTACAAATAAGGGAGGAGAGATGCAGATAGTTGAAATAACTTACCCTTGAGCAGGCAGATAGTACATGCAAGAACCAGAATTTAAACTCAGAGAGTCTGAACCGAAGACTCGCCTCTTACTAGACTCACCGCCTTACATAAAGAGTTTTGAGAACAAGATTTTGTTTTTTTTAGGATGAGGGCTTTGATTGTCTAAGTTGGAATAAGAAATCTCCCTCTGTCTTCTTCTTCTCATATACATTCATCTGGCCAATCAGAAGGAAGTCTATGGCCAATTTCAGTGAAATAGACAAGCTCAATGAGTGTGTTTTGTGTGGGCCCCCCACATCTGCAACCTCCTGTACCAGAAAGTAATTCCCATGGGAGAGAGTCTATTTTACACAGTACCCCAGCATTTAGAATAGTACCTGGCACACAGTAGCTGCTCAATAAATAAAATCATTTGTTAAATCAAATGAATGAATGCGGATAAGCTCGTCAGGGCTAAGGAACATTCAGAGCAACTCTGCATGTCCTGGCTTCTCTTTTCTCCCCAAAGGTCCCCGTCACATGCCACCTATCTGGGATCCTGGTCTACGGAAGAGTTGTACAATACAGAAATTAACTGCTTGCAGAGGACCTGATTCTCCCCACACATGAGGCCACCTAAGGACACCCAGGGTGGCCTCACATTGCTGGGAGGTTGGCCCTGTCTCAGGCACACTGCAGCCAGCCTTGCTGAGTTGTTGGAAGAACTGAAAATAGCAGCCGTAATTCTTGGACCTGAGCCCCTCCTCGTCTCTCCCTATGGGATCAAGTTTCCCAGCTGAGAACTAATGGGACAGCTCCAAAACTTCCACATCCTACCTTCAAATCCACATGCTTCACCAAATCGTTGTTTTCATGTTTCCTAAAAAAAGTTCCTTGAAGACAATGTGACAAATTTAACCCTTACTGCCCTTGCTAAAATTATCGCTGTGTAGGAAATAATCAGATTTCCAATTCAGTTTTCAGTTGCCCTGCATAAGAGGGTGTATTAATTCATAACAAAGCAGGAAAATAGAGAGCTATCGAACCCACTTTCTAGTATCAAATGTTAGGAGACATTTAATAAGTGCTTAATGGTGTTAATGGTTTACATTTTGGCACGGACTAGAGAGAATGTTACTGTAGAATGGACTGAGCAGTGTTTGATTCCCTCACCCAGAGGAAAGGATGGAGAGCCTGGAGTCACAAAGTCTAACAGAAAAGCTTCTTCATTGCAACTGACACTGGTGACTGCAGGGGTTGTGCATGTAGTAACTCGATTTTCTTGTATTGGAGCTACAAACTCCTTTGGGGTAAATATTTTCTTTTACATCAATACCACAAAATAGTCTGTGATATAGACTTGGACATGGAGCAACTGGAATTCTAGTATATAAAGAATGAGATTATTTACTTAATGGTGGGTAAAAAAGCATCAAACAAAACTCACCATTAAAACTTGCCACACAATGTTAAATTTCCTAGAAAATTCACTTAAGGTGTCATTCATTCAACCATTTATTCAGAGAACAAGTCTTTATTAATAAATTGCTCTGTAGTCTATGCCTGGAGTGATATATAAGATATGGAAACTAAGCTCCCTAGGCTTGAGTTTATAACCAACATAAACCAAGAGAGTTACACATTCATTAATGTAAGCCACAACTAAGCAATCATTAAAGAGTAATGTTATATTCATGGTAAATCAAGCTTAAATAGTATATTCAGGTCAGTTCAGACATTCTGGTATCATACACTACTTTTTTCCCATAGAAGAACATAAATCCAAGCCATGTCTAAGCCATCTCTCACTTGCATGTGGCTCTAGGACCTCGTCAGCACGAATCTGATGGGGCCCTCACAAAGCACTCCTCTGCTCCAGGTGTTAGAAATTCAGTGGCTCCTGATTAAATGAAACAAGACTTTTTCCTTCCTCCCTCTCTTCCTCCTTTTTTTTTTTTTGGTGGAGAACATACTTGCTATAAAGCACAATTCCTGATATCAGGGATTCAAAGACAAATAAGAAATGTCCCCTGCCCTGGTTGAGCTCATATCTGAGTCCAGACAACTGGCCATAGACAATTGCACTAAAAGTTAGTTAGGGGTGAGATTTGAATTGAATACTCAGGAGTATAGGGGAAAAAGTTAAGTAGGGGTGATATTTGAATTGAATACTCTAGGAGTGCAGGGGGGAAAGCTGCTTATTTTAGGAAAAGAGAGGAGTTTTATGATTTTCAGGGAACAGGTTCTACAGCCAGCATGATCATTGATTGGTGCTTGGCTAAGGGGAAGGCAAAGGCAAAGGATATTGATAATGACCAAGAGGGTCGGGCACTCACCCTACCCACCATGTTATGGAGTGTAAAGGGGAGAATGCTGTATTGTTATGTCTACTTCTTGTAAAATAACTTTACTGAGATGTAATCGACATACCATATAATTCACCCATTCAAAGTATACAATTCAATGGCTTTTAGTTTATTCAGAGTTGCACAATCACATTCACCATCAATTTTAGACCATTTTCAACTCCTCAAAAGCAAATGCCATTTATTTGGTTATCATTTCCTATTTCCCTAGCCCTAAGCAACTGCTAATGTACTTCCTTTTTCTGTAGATTTCCTTGCTCTTAACAATTTCATGTCAATAGAATCATATAATATGTGATATTTTACGACGGCCTTATTTCATTTAGCACCATGTTTTCAGGTTTACACTGTTGTAGCATGTGACATTACTTCTTTTATATGACAAAATATAATATCTGGATGCATATACCACATTGGTTTATCCACATGGATGGGCATTTGGGTCATTTCCACATAAATCTATCTCTGACCATGAATCTGGGTGGGAAAATCAACAAAGAAACAAAACCAGCCAATCCATGCCCTGTGTTATCAGAAATCTCATCACTGCCCATGAGGCTGCAAAGCCTTCCAACCAGAACATAAGAAAGACATTGCTTATTATACCACTTTCTGAAACACAATGGGTGCATTTCCACCCAAGAAAGCCTGAGAAGCAATTCATCAACCAAAGAGTTGCTTGAAGATATTTTTGTGTGAGTTTTTTTTTAAACAAGGTCACAATACATGCTAAAGATAAGGAAAGAGGGCATAGGAGGGGTTAATAGCTAGAATAGAATCTTTTACTAATCCCCATATTTATAATATAAAGACTTCTCCAGGGTATATACCATACTCCAGGGGCCACATGTGACTCCCATTTGGGGCAGCACCACTAGACAGAGACTGATATCACTAAAGATATATGGGGGTTCATAGAAAGAACCCAGAACCAGTACATCAGAAAACATAGTTTTAATTCCTGGTTCAATCCTGAATGAAAGTCTAAACACTTCCTAAGCACTCTTTAAAATTTTTTATGATTGGATCCTTAGCAAGGATTTCAGTGATTTAAAGACACCCTGTTTCCAAATAAAAAATAAAATAGGGCTGGGGGTACTCAGAGGTAGAATGACCCTGGATTCAATTCCCAGTACCAAAAAGAAAAAAATAAATGTGCTTTTAAAAGAAAGGTACATACAACACTGGTATCTGAAAACCTAGGGTCATATAAACTTAACAATAAACTAAGTTGCCTGACTCCCCTCTTTTTAAAATAAGCACTTTGAATACAAAATTAAAGAATATCAGAAAAAAATGAATGAGATATTTGAAATTTATTCTTTTTGATGAATATGGGCAAGATAAATTTAAAGTTCAATACCTCCAATCTCTTTGACTCCCAGCCATCATTTCTCCATGCTCTGGTAAAATTTACCCTTATGGTTTTATTTTTTGGGGGGAAGGTATTGGGTAGATTGAAGATTGAACCCAGGATCATTCTACCTCTGAGCTTCCCCGGCCCTTTTTCTTTTTGCAACAGGATCTCTCTAAATTGCTGAAGGTCTTGCTAAATTACTGAGGCTGGTCTTGAACCTGCCATCCTGTCTCAGCCTCTTAAATACTGAGATTACAGGCCTGCATCACCATGGCTGACACCCTTATGTTTTACCTTTACTGATCATCCCTAGTCTAGGTATGGCTTTCTCTCTGCTCTTTCCACCCCTGTACATACATACTTCTATCGCAGGACCTGCCGCATGACTTCCTTGTTAATATCTCCACTTATGGTGAGATTAGGACAGGGATTTAGTCTTGCTTATTTGTCCAGCTCCTGGGCTTATCATATAACCAAGGAGATGGCTTGGACCTAATAAACATTTATTAGTTAAACACATGTTTGAATAAACAAGTGAACAAATATCATTTGATAATGAACCTGAGTGACTATCTCTGTGTTTCTAATTGCTAGAATATGAACAGAAATATCAGTAAGTAACTCATAAAATCCAAATCTCTTAAGAAACAGTATAACGGAAAAGGCCAGAAAAAATACTGTAACATGGTATTCCAGTTTCATCAAACTTTAGAAATACAAACTCTTCACCATTTGGGGAATCAGAGACAGATAATGGTCCAATCTCAGCCAAACAGTGCTATTAAAACCACAAACAACTGAATGCAATGTGCATTCCAAGTTGCCTTGTGATTCCAATTAAGATCACATCAATTAAGTGAACTTATCATTTTGTATCACAGAGCTCTTGAAAATTGCATAAAATTTGAGTTGGCATTTCTCCCTTTCCTGATAAGGAAGGAACATGATTGCATCACACTGATTGGATATTTAGTTCTCAAAGCAGCTGCACAAATATTATCAGCCATATAGAAAAACAGGAAAAAGAATGTGTAGAGGCTAACATCAATAGACACAGTTCTGAAACAGAACATCCTATGGATGGTTGGTTCTAATTAAGAGATGACTCAGAAATATGAATCCAGCAGAGGAATGGGAGCCACGGGAGAGAACGGGATAATTATGCATCCCCTTTCCTGACAGGCACACGAAATCCTAAGGTCAGAGTCTTTGTTCACACAACCTTAAATGACCTTCCCTGGTGACAGCTAGTGACAGGGTTACTACTCTCAGCAAAATGGACAGATTTCCCCAGTGCCAAGCCACCCTGAACAGCATTTCTGGGATGGGAGTCTGTGAGGGGGATGGGCGAATGCCTGTTAAACATCCCTGGGGAAGAGATCTGATTTCTGCTGTTACCACATTCCGTCCCTTTACTAACCTTCGCAAAGTTCCCAGATGGTTTCTAAAGCAGTCTAGCACCATTTCTTGGTGATAGCAAATCACAATGACAACCTAGGCTCACCTTTCTGCCCACATGTTCACAGCTGATGAGAGCTCAGGCTACGGAGCCAGACTGGCAGAGGTGAAATGCTGGATCTGCCTCAGACTAAGGTGCAGAGCCTTGATAAGCTCCTGAGCCCCTCTGCACCTGGTTTTCTCCTTTATGAATCAGCTGGGAGTGTGGCTCCGTGAGAAATTATGTGCTTAGAATGCACGAGGCCCTGGCCCGGGTTCGCGGCCAGCCTCAGCTACTTAGTGAGGCCCTCCTCAACTTAGTGAGACCCTGTTTCAAAATAAAGAAAAAAAAAAAACAGGGCTGGGGGGTCTATCTTGGAGGTAGAATGCTCTCGGGTTCACTCCCAAACTGCAGTCTTCTTTACTCTTTGATAATGCTGCCAGGAGATGTCCCAGAATTATAGGCAAGGTGATTGACATTCCTGTAAGCCAATAAAATGCCTTTTCTCCAGGAAATGAATGGTGGTTGCATCCCCAGATGAATACAGAGAATTTGCCTTAAGATGCCCAGGTGGTGACTAAAAATGGTACATTTATGGTAGAAAAAAAATGATAGAAAATCCTAATGCTATAAGAATCCAGTGCAAAATTTCAACTACCTTTTGGTTAAATAAGCTTTTGTGGTTCGTGCACAAGTGTGCATCATAGAATTCCTTTGTGTTCCGGGTAAGAATCGACTTGTAAAGGAACTTTTAGGGTATGGTTTATTTGCATTTGTGGTACATTAAGCAAAAAGGTGGGCAGGATAAAAAAATATCCATTTTATAGATCAGGCAACTGAGGTCCAGAAAGGCTTCAAGGACAGACACAATACCGATATTCCAGGTCCATACAAGCTCTCTGCGATCTCAGCTTTAAGATCAGAAGCAGCTCACAGCTGCTGGTAAACATTTCTTTGTTTGCTCTTCTTGGATGGCCTCCTTACACTCACCCTTCTGCTCTGCTATATGCTATACTTCCATTGCCCTGCAAAATATAGTTGAGACGAGAGAGAGAGAGAGAGAGAGAGAGAGAGAGAGAGAGAAACTCCACTGTGATTTTCTCTAAGAGGTTAGGTTGCTGGTAATACTAATTTTCTTCTTTACATTTTTCTACACAATCCAATTTTCCTGCAATGAACATTTTATAAGACACAGTAAACAAACTATTAATTTTTAAAAGTTATTTTAAAAGTTCTGCTCAAAATTCAACTCTTTCATAAAGGCTTTTAGAATTGGCCCTATTTATCTCTGACTGCTTCATTCATTCATGGCTTATGAATTTGGCTTTTTTTTGTGTGTGTGGTACCAGGGATTGAACCCAGGGGCATTCTACCTCCGCGCTACATCCCCGGCCCTATTTTTTATACTTTATTTTGAAACCGGGTCTCACGAAGTTGCAGAGGGCCTCACTAAGGAGAGAGAGAGAGAGAGAGAGGTGAGGCTGGCTGCGAACCCGGATCCTCCGGTCTCTGCCTCCCAAAGTACTGGGATTACGAGCGTGCGCCACCACGCCCGGCTTTGAATTTGGCTTTTAACTATTTGTACATTCCTTCCCCCCCCCACTTCTATTCCTTTCTCCCACCTTCCCTGTCTCTCTCTTTCTTTTTTTAAAATAATTAATACTACATAATAGCTTGAGTGCCAAGAGATTTAAGAACTACACAGGTGATAATGAAAGCACTTGGGTTGTTATAAAAACAACACTTAAGAACATAGAGTAAAAGTTAAAATATTCTTTTCTAATTTCACCCTCTTCCTAAATCCCATTTGTCTCTATCTCTAGAGTATAACTGTTAAGTTTGGTACATAATTTTAAATCTTTCACATGTAAGTACATATTAATGTGTGTATGTTTATGTATTTATATGTATATTCCTTGTTTTGTTTTTGTTTTTGACAAATGAACTAGAAAAGCATTTTCCTTCCTGCAAACAGTTACAATTGTTGCCTTGGGATACTAGTGTTTGAATCTGAGCCAGGGGCCTGCAGGTGAGCGGGACCAGCATGAATGTCCTTGTCTGAAGGCCAAGGGCGATGGTGACCTTCACACAGCCTCAGCCCCAGCGTAGGCCTCACCACATGGCCATGAGTACAGTAGCAGCACAAATGGGCCATTGGCTGTTGAGCCTGTGCTGACGGTGCAAGTGCCAGGTATCACATGAGACCTCTAAAAATAGGGTCAAGAAAGGGAAGGTCTCATGTTCACCCCATGGGCGGCCTATAATAAAATGTTCACCTTGTGAATACTTGATGGAAACAACACTATTTCAACCTAGTATCACCTGTATCCACACTGACAGCTGTGTCCAGCTCTGAAAAATCAGCCAGTCACTGTGATTGAAATATTCAGGATCTCTTAGGCACCTTTCTTTCTTTCTTTCTTTCTCTCTCTCTTTCTTTCTCTCTCTCTCTCTCTCTCTCTCTCTCTCTTTTCTTTCTTTCTTTCTTTCTTTCTTTCTTTCTTTCTTTCTTTCTCTCTCTCTCTCTTTCTCTCTCTCTTCCTTCCTTCCTTCCTTCCTTCCTTCCTTCCTTCTTTCTTTCTTCTCTCTCTTTCTTTTCCTTCCTTCCTTCCTTCCTTCCTTCCTCCCTCCCTCCATCCCTCCATCCCTCCCTCCCTCTGCCTCCCTCTCTCTCTCTCTCTCTCTCTCTCTCTTTCTTTCTTTCTTTTGTTTTTTTATGGTACTGGGCACTGAACCCAGGGTCATTCTACATCTGAATTACATCCCAATCTTTGTTTTGTTTGTTTGTTTTTGAAACAGGGTCTTGCTAAGTTGCTCAGGCTGGCCTTGATCTTGGGATCCTCCTGTCTCAGCATTACAGGCATGCACCACTGTGCCTGGCATCTTAGGCAGGTTTAATCATAAGAGATCTCCTAAAGAAGAAAAAAAAAAAAGAAGAAGGAGAAAAGAGAATGTTTTTGGCAGGATGAGATCTGGTTCTTTGAGTTTTCAGAGGCAAGTTCTGCATGGCGGTCTCTCTTCCTATCTGCTTTGGTTAGTTGTGACCTTTCCTTCTTTTGTGAAACTTTTGCAAACGTAAGGGACTTTTGCCTATTATTTTCATAGTTCTATTGAGAGAAAACGCTAGACTCCCACTTCCTGCATCCCATATACATGAGAAGAAAAGAACTCTTCTACATGAGCTGATTTGGCAGGACAAATTCTAAAACCAGAACAATCACGCGAGAAGTTGTATTTCCCACCCAGGTTGAGGGAAGTCCCTCATTGGGTGTGTTCAAGGAAAACAGGAGGACAGAATACTCAGCAAAAGCTGAGGTTGCTCTTTCGGCAGGCATCTGAGTGTTCTCTGGGGACACTTTGCCATGTTAGATAGCATGGGAAGGGCCCATCAAGGCCTTTACTTAGAGCGGTGGGCAGGTCCTATGCAATTGGGATAGATACATAGGCAGCACCTTCCCTTGGACACACTCCCAATCATCTCCCTATTTTAATAATCCACTTCAGAACTGACTTGTTAGTATGACTAGCAGCATTATTTTTTACTACTAAATCAGTGCATGAAAAAGAGTAGCAATCGGGCACAAAAGAAATCTCATGACTGGTAATAAATTGAAAATTACAAAGGATAGAATATCAATATTAAAGAAAAAAGTCACTCTGTTTTAAATGCCTCAGGCATGTGCATACGCTTTAACCTTATAGAAGAATAGTTAGTTGTTTCTCTGTGAAAGGATTTTTGTTTTTGTTTTTGTTTTGTCTTGAGAGAGTGGTTCGCTCTTTTTCCCAGGCTGGCCTTCAACTCTTGGGCTCAAGAGATTCTCCTACCTCGGTGATTATTCTATATTACCCTGTGTTGTTTTTTCTAGTTGTTACATGTTTTTACACCTTGTCTCCCTAGGTAACTTGTAAGTTTCCTAAAGGAAGGCATTCTAACTTCTGCATTTTGCTTATCTCTTACTGGGTCACTGGCAAATCCTTTCAGATCGGCTTGGCAAGCCATTGCTGCAAACGTGACAGGCAAGCGTACGCTCGCCCGCCCCCTGCCCTCACCAAGACTCCACCGTCAGCTCTCCCATGGTTGCTACACTGCCCCGTGTCAGGGCAGGGCAGTGGCACCTTGATGGGACAGCAGATATGATGAGTGATCTGAACATACCCCATCCGGTCTATGACTTGTGCTTTCAAACTTTCCAATTCACCTTCCAAGTCACTGTCAGCTCCCAAAGAAGGGAATTTCCCTTGGCTGGAAGCACCTGGACCAACGCCCACATTCCTGAATTCCACAGCTACTACACAGCCATCTGTACGGGGAACATGGGTTCCTGGAACATCTGGGCTGCCTCTGGAACAAAGCCTCTGGACCATGTGCCCAGCCTCCCTCACGTGACCTCCTCGTGGGGGCAGACCAGTCCATGAACTGGAACTATTTTTGAAAAGGCCACTGGCAGGAGGTCTCCTTATCCATGGCCCAAGTACCCTGCCTTCTCCATTCTCCATGCCAAGACTTTGTGGAGCGATCGAAACAGGAGTTAGAGAGAAAGCAAAGCCCAGGGATCAGATGGAAAGTCCACGCACTGCATGGTGGGAGTCAGGAGCCAGGGACCGTCTATTCCCAATCCTGACACCAGCTCTGGTGTCTTCAGAGGAGTCCTTGTGGGCCTCATGCCTCTACCTGCCTCTGTAGTATGGAGTGGGACAATAGCTTTTACCTACCACACTGGAAAACAGAGAAAGACAGTTAAAAGAATATTAAAATGCACAGGAGGAAGTACTTCCTACATTTAAAACATACTAACAACTCTTTGAGCACACAGTGGACACTCAACACTATGGTTGTTCCTCTTAGGTTTGGCACATGGAATATTTATTCATTATTTATCCCGTTTGTATGGTTATTGAAATATTTCAAATTGCATTTGTATTTATCAAAGCATTGTATTGAAACAACAATCCTGAGAGAATGATCCCTCTTCTTGTTTTATAGAAACGGGAGGATAGAAAGGTGAAGTGACTTCCCAGTGGTACAGAGAAAGTTCATAACGGGGACAGGACCTGATGCCAGAGGAGAAGGCAGAGCTGTTTCTTCAGGTTATTTCATTTAGTGAGGGTTTGGATGGATTTTAATTTCAGATAGTCATTAGTTACTGCTCATGAAAACTGGCTTTCCCCCTCTGAGTACATGCTGAGTACATTGCTTGACCATGCCTATACCCACCTTGTTGTTACAGTGTAGAGGCCAGAAGCCTCCAAGAGCCAGTGTACAATTTAGTGAATTCTCTCCTGCTGGCTAAACAAGCCCAGATGGCTAAGATTTTTAAGGCTCATCTTTGATTTAAGATGCTTGTGTAGTGTGAACAAGAACTAAACCTTTGTTGTTGCCAGTCACTAAAGCTTTGGAACTATTAGTTTCTGCAGCATAACCTAACTTATCTTGACTAATACAGGATCATGGGAATGAATTTAAAAGTCCCACAGTATGTTAGAATCAAAATTTTTTAATTAGAAAGAACCCAAGAGATATTTTTTTAAATGAATGAAATTGAAGACCTAGTTCCCTCTACTCAGAGTTCTTACTACTTTATACACCCTTAGTGTGCATTTAGTCCAGCTAAATTCCAGGCATTGCTCATTTTAAGACTACCAGGAGGTGTTGCATTGTTCACTTGAATACTTATTTGGATACTGCCAATAATGGGGAATTTTTCATACTCCCCAAACGATTCCATTCATTTCATTTTATTTTTTAGCATTAAGTAGAAAAAAGTTCTTCTTAAGCTAAGTCAATATTTTCCTAAAATGTTTGTTCAATTGTCCCTGTTCTTTTTTGCAAAGTCACAGAGAACTTCTATATTGGTCTGTTTTTATGTAATCCTTCTGAATAATTTAAATAGCACAAACTCTCTAAATTCTCCATGTTGAACACTTCCTAGTTACTTCAATCATTTCTTGTGTTGAATTATTTTGAGGTACTTTGTCATTCTATCTTTCTCATCAGGACATGTTCAGTCTTTAAATATACTATTAAAAATATGGCACCCAGAAGTATCCATAGTATTGCTCAAAGTGTGACTTAACCCATGTGAAATAAAATCACACTATTATGTGCTGAGTGTCCTCATTCCACTAACCCTAAATTTAACAAAAGCAAAAGGTCCCTGCTTAATTCCATTAATCTTCAATCTGGATTCTTTCATTATAGTATTAGCTACACCTTTAGCTTGGTGCCATTCACTAATCACGACAACATGATATTTATTAATTCATCACAATCCTTGATGTAAAGTTGAACTGAGCACTGGCCACATAGAGTCCTGAGAAGTTCCGATGAAGACATCAGTCTGGTAGGAATGATTCTTTGGGTTCAGTCACTAAGCATCTGCATATTCTCCCAGCTGGATTGCCATGCGATTGCACTGCTCTGTCCAATTCACATGTTTATGTATGCATTATTTTGCCAAATTGTAGATGCATGATTACTCTATTTCTCTAACCTACCAATGAAGTGATAACCTGTCACAAAAGGATATCAGGTTAATTTGTTGTGTTCTTCTTTTACTAAACCCATGATGGTTACTAATGACCACTCTTTCATCTCGAAGCACACACAACTGCTTCAAGAGTCCGGCTTAGTATTAGTAACATGCTTGTCAACCTATCTACCATTTTTCCCTTTGGAAATGTTATGCCATCACTTACCCAATATGTGTTCTCTTCTTCATGTTTTCTTGAAGGAAATGGAATATAACTTGGCAGTGCTATTTATGTATAACCTCTGAGGATTCTGTGATGAAATTTGTTATAATCAATACACATAAACACACTAACAGCAACTTGTACTTTTTTTTACTTTGGTGAATTTTCTATTCATTCTTGGAAAATATTTTTTCTTTCAGAGAAGATAGTTGCAAATTAAGAGTTTAAGATTAGGAGTTTATAATCTTGTGAATTAAAGAATCTAGGGACCCCCTTTTAGGGGGCTTATAAATTTGTATACAAAATTTTGTGAATACTTATCTATGTGTTGCTTGTATCTTCTCTATCTCTCCACCACTCAACAACTCCTCTTTCTACCTACTTGCTTCCTTCTAAACCCTTTGCCCTCTTTGGTCTATAGCTTGATCAGGTTCTTAAAGGGTTCCATCACCCTACAACATGTAAATGAAAAAGAGAAAATTTCTCGTATCTTTATCGCTGGTGCTTAAGAATTCTCAGTATGTAGTGGGATAGTCAATACATTTCAGGTGAGTGAATAAACATCTTAATGCTGTCCCATCCTTCCCAAGAAAGATGCTACATTTTTCTCATTCTTATTTATGCTCCAAATGTGTCTTTGAAAGAGTCTTTTTTTCCCTGAGCTCTTTTTAAGCTTTAGGTTTTCTGACATTATGCCCACAAGCACGTTGTACTCTTTCTTTTCTCTTTTCTTTTCTTTTTTCTTTTCTTTTCAACAAACTCCGTTGCTTTTATGATCTCCTTATCTTTCTTTGCATGAGTTCACATTGATTTCTCTAATTAAAATAATTCTTCCTGGTGCCCTTGGGGTGAACTTTATGCATAGTTAAAGGCCCTTGAGGGTGTGCTGCTCAGATGTCTGTGTCACAGAATCTGTGGCAAGGAGCATACTTATTGACAACTTCTCAGCTGCTGGTCTGTCGATTCCACCCTTGTGTTTATACAGAGACTCTGCTTCTCTGAGGTTGCTCCCAGCCAAAGCCTGAACTTGTGAGGTTACTAGAACTGGACCAGGAGCCCAATGCTGGACTCCTCTAATTGGCACTCGCTGCTCAGGGATAGCCAAAGTACTTGGTTGACATTTTTTTCAAGGTCACCCAGCATGGTTATCTCAGTATAGTCCAGGTTGATAATCCCCCTTGTTAGGATGAATGCGCTCTTTTTTTGTTTCTCAGACACAATGAACTGTGATAAAATGTAAGAAAGGAAGTCAGAGGCCCTGGGTCTAGCCTGCCATGGATTCTTTACCTTCTTGGCCTGTGGTTTTCCAAGTTGTCACTGGGGAAGATAGGGAGACAAGCCTAAGTGCCGTATCTAATCTCTGAACCATCTTCTCTTTGGGGGAGTCAGGGGATGATTGTCTTTCTTTTGTCCAGGAATGGCACACCCTTTTAAATTTATTTTCCATCAATAAAGCCATAAAATATTATATTACATAATTAAAACTCTATTATCCCATTTCAGGATGATTTTTTCTATCCCTATTCCATGTCCATGTGGGGAGATAGAATCCCCAATTAATGATTTTTTGGTTTTTACATAAACTGGCTTTTAAATTTTTCCTTAGATGAGAAGTCAGCTTCTAGCATCACCTAATGTAAGTCCATTCAGCAAGATACCAAATGCCATTACTGGTCCGTGAACATAGGATTCTCATTTCTAGGAAAGGCAGTCTCTAATTGATGTGGCCATAAATAATAAACAGCAAAAAGACAAAAGGAAACAAACCCAAACCATTCTCATTTGAAAAGGCAGACACTTTGATTTCTCTATCTGACCTCTGAAGCCCTGATGGTTATAGAAATACTCAGAGTCCATGATGCGAAGTGTCAATAAGACATAAAAGCCAATCCTGGAGGAAATGGGATTCAAAGAAGACAAACTATCATGGAACTTGTTGCCATGCGGGCCGTTAGGAGGCCATCAAAGATTAAAGGCTCCCCAAAGCACGCGATTGTTTTTAACAGCCATCATTATGAAACCAAAGTCTTTGTTCTGTGTTTGGTCAATTTCTGTGCTATGCGAGCATGGTAGGGGTGTTGTTGTCTAAAGAATCATCCCAAGGCTCCAGAAATCACTCCACTTGCACAGCCTTCTGTTGTCCACTGACTGTGTTCTGTGGGCTACTAAAGTCTCCTTCTCCATACCTCACTGAATGATTGATGAATGAACAAAACTGTGCTTTTCGATGTAATCAAATATTGTTGGTGCTGAGCCCGGCATGGTGGTGCATGCTTGTAATCCCAGTACTTGGGAGGCGGAGACTGGAGGATCGGGGTTCGCGGCCAGCCTCAGCTCGCGCACATGCGTGAGCGCTCTCTCTCTCTCTCTCTTTCTCCCTGTCTCTCTCTCTCTCCCTCTCTCTTTCTCTCTCTCTCTCTCTCTCTCTCTCTCTCTACTTAGTGAG
>PVJS01016616.1:0-37263 GCA_004027185.1 Glis glis | reverse complement strand
CTCTCTCTCTCTCTCCCCCTCCCTCTCTCTCTCTCTCTCTCTCTCTCTCTCTCTCTCTCTACTTAGTGAGGCCCTCCGCAACTTCGTGAGACCCGGTTTCAAAAATAAAGTATAAAAAATAGGGCCGGGGGTGTAGCACGGAGGTAGAACGCCCCTGGGTTCAATCCCCAGTACCGCAAAAAAAAAAAAACAGTATAATCTGGGTTGTTTGTGTTGCACTAAGGGCAAACTCTGAAACAGACTTCAGAAGCAATGGAGCAACGTGACAGTGAGGGCCCACCAGTGTCGTTTACTCATTCATACGAGCTCTTCCATTCACAAGCTCCCGTGAACACTCATTCATTCACTCTCTCACACATTTGTTCCTCCCTCCCTTCCTTCAGTGATAACAGAACACACTGAAGGGTTAAAGCAGAATTTCCCATCCTGTTTTCTTTCTCTTTTTTTGTGGTACTAGGGATTGGACCCAGGGGCATTCTACCTCTGAGCTACACCCCCAGCCCTGTTTTTTATTCTTTATTTTGAAACAGGGTCTCACTAAGTTGCGGAGGGCCTCACTAAGTAGCTGAGGCTGGCCAAGAACCTGTGACCCTCCTGTCTTAGCCTCCCAAGTACTGGGATTACAAGCGTGTGCCACCACGTCCAGCTTCCCATCCTATTTTCTATTCTTACAAGAGTGGGCTGCCCTACAGGACACAGTCTGCTTCCTACAAGGTGTAAATGAAGTATCACACCTCCATTTATGGGCAGAAAGAATTCCATGCCACATCCGGAACAATGGAAGTCCACTAAGAAAGGTTCAATAGAGTGACCTAAAAACACAGATTTCCCCAGCGGCCGCTCTCCTGGGGAGCCCCGCATCCAAACTCAACTAAAAAAACCAGCACAGAATGAGATCCAAGATGGCGATGGAATAGGAGCCCCTGAACGAGCCTGTCTCAAAATCATCTCAAAATCACCTTGGGGGCTCAGAACTAAACAACATCGCACAGCCATAGAAGAACCATAACCCAGTATCCAGTAACCCAAGTACGACTACACAGACACAGAGACTACCAGCTACAGAATCCCACAGAGAACTGCAATCCCGTGTAGACAGGATAGGTAAGGAGCCATCTTACCCCAGACCTTACAGCCAGGGCTAATAGCCCCCTCCCTCCAACCAGCAAATCAGGAGGAGAAACCAGAGCAGAATTCTGTGAGTGGTGGGGCCATCCCAACAGCAGATCGTGAATACCCTTCAAAGGCTGCCCTTGTGCAGGCTCCTGCCAGAGCCGTGGACCCCCCCACCGCGCTACCAGCCCACTCGACCCCTAACACCCGCAAATAGGACACCCATGAAAGTGGAGACACGGGCAGCCCTCCATGCCCTGCCTGGCTGGCCGCGCCATCCCATACGACCCGGGTGGACCTCTGCACCCCACCCCGGCCACCTGCGCAGTCCTACGTGACCCGGATGGCCCTCCGCGCCCTGGACTACAGCACCCTCCCGTGTGACCCGGGCGGCCCTCCGTGCCCCGCCTCAGATCCCCGCGCCCCCCAGCACAATCCAGGCAGCCCTCCGCGCCTGGCCTCGGTCTCCGGCACCCTCCTGCGCAACCAGAGCAGCCCTCTGCGCCCCACCTCAGATTCCAACGCCACCACCAGAGACCCGGATGGCACTCCGTGACCCGCCTCAGACCCCCACGCCCTCCGGAGCTGCTACCCAAGACCCAGAGCCTGCACCTCTCTACCTGTGCAGGAGCCTCTGCGCCACACTTCAGAGCCCGGATACCCTCCAGTGCCACCACCCAAGACCCGCGTAACCCTCCATGTCACCTCAGAGCCAGGGCACACTCTGGAACCACCACCCGAGATCCAGGAGCCCTCACACCTCCCTGGGGCCCACGCGTGATCCTCTGCACCGTACCTCAGCACCTGCGCACCCTCAGGCACCGCCACCAGATATCCAGAGTTCGCAACCCCCTCGGGCCTGCACAAGATGCTCAGCACCACGCATCAGAGCCCAGGCAATCTCTACCACCCGGAGCACGTGTGCATCCCTTGGAACCCGGTCGACCCTCAGCACCCGTGCCTCGGAGACAAGACACCTTCCAGCACCGTCACCCGCACCTCAGAGCCCACATCCAACACTGTGCCTCGAAGTGTGCCTCACATGCCAACACCCAAGCTCCGGAACCTGCGTTCCCCACACACACACTGCGCCCCGGTTA
Source organism: Glis glis (assembly GCA_004027185.1). Lineage (NCBI taxonomy): Eukaryota > Metazoa > Chordata > Mammalia > Rodentia > Gliridae > Glis > Glis glis. The sequence continues at coordinate 35,050 of PVJS01016616.1, read as the reverse complement.
ACCAGACGGGAGGGAACCACAGCCTGCAGCGTACTGACCCAATTGGGACTACAGGGACCATCAAGAGGTCTTATACATAGAAAGAAAGATGATGCAGAGGCAACAGAAACACAAAATTGAAAACACTGAAAATACGAGAATGAGGAACAGTGAAGAAACAAGAAACACAATGCATCAAGTGAGATTACTGATACTGACCTACAGGAAATGCAAGACAGAGAATTCAGAATTCTGATCTTCAGAATGATGAAAGGCCTCAAAGAAAGCATAGAGGAGATGAAGGAGGAAGTTGAGGCTCTAGGAAAGAAACACTGAACAAAATGAGGGAGTCAATAAATGAATTAAAGACTGCAATAGAAACCAACTCTAGTAGGCTTGACCATATGGAAAACAGGGTATCACTCCTGGAAGACAGTTCATTCAAAACTGAAAACACAGTCAATGATATACATACAACAACACACCCTGGCCATCCAAGAAATACCGAACAATACAAAACGTCCTAATCTAAGGTAAAAAGGCAGCGAAGAAGGTTTAGAAGCACAGATCAAGGGGATAAGCAACCTCTTCAAAGAAATAATTTCAGAGAATTTTCCGAACATAGAAAAGGATTTGGACATTCACATACAGGAGACATATACAACACTGTTAAGACAGGACCAAAGAAGGACCACCCTGCACCATGTAATAATTAAAATGTCTAACATAGAGGCCAAAGAAAGAATCCTAAAAGCAGCAAGAACAAAAGAATGGGTGACATACAGGGCAAAACAATAAAAATCAACCCAGACTTCTTAACCCAAGCCAGGAATGCCAGGATGGATTGGTATGAAGTACTCCAGAACCTGGAAGAAAACAACTTCCAACCAAGACTGATATATCCAGCAAAGCTATCATTTAAAATTGATGGAGAAATAAAAATGTGCCATGACAAACAAACACTTAAAGAATTCATGAGGACCAAGCCAACACTGGAGAAAATCCTAAAAGAAATAAATCACAAAGAAGGAAAAACAAGCAATTTTCAGAACCACAGGAGAGGTGAACTCCACCAGGTAGGCAACTAAACAAGGAGATTTGTCACCACAGCAAACAGAAAATAGAACTCAAAATGATAGGAAACAAAAATCATATCTCAATAATAACATTGAATGTCAAAGAACTCAACTCCCCAATTAAAAGGCATAGACGGGCAATGTGGATTAAAAAGCATAACCCAACTATATGCTGCTTACAAGAAACTCACCTTCTAGCCAAAGATACTCATACGCTAAAGGTAAAAGGCTGGAAAAAGATATACCATGCAAACGGAGATATACCATGCAAACGGGAGATCGAAAACAAGCAGGAGTAGCAACACTTATATCTGACAAAACAAACTTTAAGCTAAAATACATCAGAAGAGACAAAGCTGGTCACTTCTTACTAATAAAAGGAACAAACCAAGAAGAAGATATAATAATAGTAAACACTTACGCCCCAAATGTGGACGCACCCACATTCATAAAACAAAGTCTTTGGGACAGTAGGTCCCAAATAGACCCAAACACAATAATATTGGGAGACTTCAACACACCACTCATGCCACTAGATCGATCCTCCAGACAAAAGATGAATAAAGATTGTTCAGATCTTGATGTGAGACTCTAATGCACCAATAAAAGCATGTTAAAAAAGGAATATAAATGGAAAATTAAACTGTAATTTTACTTGAAAAAAACACCAGCACAGCTAGGCATGGTGGTGCATGCTTGTAATCCCAGTACTTGGGAGGCTGAGACAAGAGGATCACAAGTTCACAGCCAGTCTCAGCTACTTAGCCCTCCGCAACTTATGAGACCCTGTTTCAAAAATAAAGAATAAAAAATAGGACTGGGGGTGTAGCTTGGAGGTAGAATGCCCCGGGCTCAATCCCCAGGACCACAAAATAAAAAAACTAGCACAGCACCCCTCTGCAAGTTCCTCCCAAGGCCAGCTGATTCTCATGAACATGAGGCTGCGTTTCCTACTTAAAAGGTAGTTGTTCAGCCGAGGGTGGTGGCACACACCTGTAATTCCAGCACTTGGTAGGCTGAGACAGGAGGGTCGCCGGTTCGCAGCCAGCCTCAGCAACTTAGCGAGACCCTCAGCAACTTAGTGAGACCCTGTTTCAAAATAAAAATGATAAAAAGGGCTGGGGGTATAGCTCAGAGGTAGAATGCCCCTGGGTTCAATCCCCAGTACAAAAAAAAAGTGGTTGTTCATCCTTTCTCAACTCTGAAATGTCTCAGAATCTGAAAAGACATCTTCATGAAGAAGTCAGAAGTAAATTTTGCTTCTCGTTTTACTAGCTTCTCTATAAGCCCGCTATTTATTTGCATCTACCCTGCCTCCCCCTTCCACCCCCACCTCCAAATGTTACAGCAGCTACATCCACAGAACTTCTACTCTGTGCTGATTAATTGCTTCATTGACTCTGCAAAACACCCCATGAGGTGCATGCTGTCCTTATGACCCCACTTGTTAAATGAGGAAACAGAGGCCCGGAGAAGCTGTGTGTCACCCATCTGGTCCACACAGCAGGATGCTGGTCTTGAACACAGAGCTACTTTCCTCACTCAGGACCTTCAAGGAAGCTGCCCTCAACAGTAGCTTATGCTGGGACTGAAAACAGTGTGTAGGGTCTGTGCTGGGGCCAGAGAGACCAGCATGAGAGCAGTCCCCGCTAAGACTGGCATATGACCGGGAACAAGTCCAGCACCTCTGATAATTCAGCATCCTCCTCTGGCTCTCCAGGGTGAGGCCCGGACTGACCTTCCCATCATCATCCTTTACTTCTCTACACCTTGCTCTTGCATTCCAGAGATACCTCACTTCTCCTGGGTCTCTGTGTCCCTCAGATTCCTGTGCCACCCTTCCTCTGCCCAAGCACTTCCTGTCACCTCTGATGCCTTTCCCATCTTTCTTCACCCAAACTCATTTTTCAAGTCTCCGTTTAGAAGTCACTATTGAGACCTATTTAGAATCATAAAGAGATCTTGTTTATTGATTGATTGATTGATTGATTGATTGATTTTTGTACTGGAGATTGAACCCAAAAGCATTCTACCTCTGAGCTACACCCCAGCCCTATTTTATCTTTTATTTAAAAAACAGAGTCTCGCTAGGTTGCTGAGACTCTCTCTAAGTTGCGGAGGCTGTCCTGGAACCTGTGATCCTCCTGTCTCAGCCTCCCAAGTACTGGGATTATAGGCATGAGCCACCACACCTGGATCAGGAAGTCTAATTTTAAAACAGAATTAAAAGTACACACAGAGAGATAGAAATTCCTGAATATTCTCCCTCCACAAAGCAAAATACCCTTGCTGGGAGCTGCATTTGTTTTGTTTATCTCTTGCCAAGTAACGAACCATTCCAAAACTTAATGGCTAAAACAAGGACTTATTTTACTCACAGATGTATCCCTTGGGCAGAGCTCAGTGGGAGCAGCTCACTCTATTCTAGGCAGCACTCACTGGGGCTGGGGCATAGCTCATACGGCTGGTAAGTCTGTGCTGTCAGCTGGGACCTTGGCCAGGACTTTGAGCTGGAAACTTCAGTCCCTCCTCCATGAGCCTCCCACAGGAAGCTTGGGCTTCCTCACAGCATGGCGGCTGGTTTCCAAGAGCCAGCACAAGACGATGCGTGTGGCGTCTTACTATCTAACCTTGCAAGTCATGTGCCATCGCCTTCACTATGGTCAGTTGGTCAAGACAAGGCCATCTAGGTTCACAGGGAGCACGCGGAGACTGCAACTATTAAGGAGCGTGGTAAAGTTCGTGCACCGCGTGTGGGATGAGCAACACCACTGAAGTCATCTTTGGAAAGTACAATCTGCCACTATTTGCATGACAGCTTTCCTGTGATCTCCAACTAATTGCTTTAGAATTCCTCCTTATTTCTCCGACCTCTCAAAGGGGTAGAATCCACATAAGGCAGGATATTCCACGCACAGTGGCAGACTTCCTGAGGGTGTCAGGTCCAGGGGAAAAAAATCAAAGGATGCAGCAAAGCCCGGGGCAAGATAAGATCAAAATCCTTTCCTCCTGCCCGGTTTGTCTTGTGGGTTACCATGGTGATGGGAAAGGTAGAACTGAGAGGCAACTGGAGACATTATAATATGGGGGTTTGTCAGATCTGTGTCAAGGTTCACCTGCAGGCACACACCTGTCCAGGCTTGTGGCCCTGGATGAGTACAGGGACTCCAGATGGGAGACCAAGAAAAAATAAATTAAAATTTGCAAGATTCTTCTGGTCAAAAGACCTCTGACTTCTTTTAGGGGCCTTTGCACCAGAAGAGACACAGCTCCTGGGATGGCGGCCTCCCCTGGGAGATCTTCTGTGGTCCTCCAGGAGAGACCATGTTCCACCTTCCCAGGGGATGAAAACTGAGCCCCAGAGGAAAGGGACCATCATGATGCCTCACCTTGGCCACCCCAGCAGACAGCACAATGCCCTGCTGCCCAGTGGGCATCCAATCTGTCTGGGGAAGCCAGGCTGCCCATCTAGCCCTCTTTCTTCCCGCAGCGTGTTTGTCAATTTATCCGATTCTTCTACTGTTTCGGAGCCTCCAGGAACACTGCAGCTGCTTCAGAAGGAGGACGTACTGCAGGACACATAGTAATTTCAGATTGCCCCGTGGCTGGGCAGTTGTGTTATTCTCCCCCCCCCATTGTAAAATGATGTTGTCATGAGACACGGATGAATAAAACCTTATCTACATTTCAGATTATCCTCTGAGGCAAAATTCCAAGTTCAGAGACTCCTGGATGAAAGACTATAAACATATTAAAGTCCCTTGATTCAAAACAAAAAAAAATTGTTCTCCAAATAGGAATCAATTTCCATTCTGTGGCTGCATATTGGGGGGGGGGGTGGCAGTTACTAGGAATTGAATCCAGGGGCATTCTACCTCTGACCTACACTCCCAGCCCTTTTTTTTTTAACTTTGAAACAGGGTCTCGCTAAGTTGCTGAGGCTGGCCTCTACCCTGTGATCCTCCTGTAGTTACTGCAACAAACCCAAGTGAGAGAGAGGGGGAGTCGACATGCAGGTAGCCCAACATTCAGACCAATGTGGCTTTAAGGTCATGGTCAAATCCCTGAAGGTAAGTGGGAGGAAAGGAGATGATAGGTCAGGTCCCTTCCCCTCCCCCTCCCCTCACAGTCCCCTGCAGCTAGGACAGGAAACCCCAGAGCCCAGGAAGCCAGAAATGGAGACGTGGCAGATTCCAGATCTTGCAAGAGAATCAGCATTCTCCTGCCTCTTCTCGCGAGGGGACTGACATCCTCCCACCTTACTAGCCCCAACCCCCAGACCCTGCTATAAAATGCTCTCACTTCCTCCCCCGGGCGCGACTCTGCTGACCAACAGGCCTTTCGGTTAACAGGCCTCACCCAGGAGCGCAATAAAGTGCCTTTTGCACTCTGCTTGCTAAGCCTTGATTTCTCGTGCGACCCCTGACTCAATTTCCCCGTTACAGGAGAGAATTCTAAAATAGCTGTCTGCCCAGGTCACACAGTATTTCCCAAAGGGTGGGAAACATGCTCGTGGTACGCAGAACTAATGAGATGAGAGAAGCAAGCCAGGCGTGGTGGCACACACCTTTAATCCCAGTACTGGGGAGGCTAAGACAGGAGGATCGCAGGTTCGAGGCCAGCCTCAGCAACTTAGCCAGATCCTATCTCAAAATAAAATTTATAACTAAATAAAAAGGGCTGGGGGTGGGTGTAGCACAGTAGTAGAGTGCCCCCTGGGTTCAATCCCCAGTATCACATGCATACAAAAGAGATGACAAAACATACAACTATGCATTGAAATGATCACTCTCTGCTCGTCTTTTTCAACCCATCAATTAATGCCAAGGCAGAGGGCCTCAGCGCATTCACTGGCAAATGTATTTATTCATCTAGAATCTCATTCCGTCTCTTCCTTTCCCACTGTATTTACTTTGCCCTTATTGTAGTTACATGTAAAAGCTCTCGTTTTTCAACTGGCAATCCACCTTTTAATATTTATATAACAATGGTCAGAGGCCTGCCAACTTGCATTGCATTGCATTTCAATTGCTTATCCATTTGTGGATATTTTACCACAATATTATAAAACCAAGAAAAACATATGTAGAAAAAAAACCCAAGGAATGAAAAATAAGCTATTGGATGTTTTTTTAAAACATTGTATTTATTTTTACACTCAGTATTTATTTCACCTTTGGGATGTTGTTTTCTATTTATAGTACTGATATGATGTTTCCTCTATAAAACATATTAACTTAATTTTAAAATGAGTTGTCTTTATATTAAGTAGAAAATAGAACGTGGATATAGGTTTAGCAAAAAAACACAGGTGGTATGTGAATAGAACATGGATATAGTTATAGCAACAAACACACACAGGTGGTATGTGAATGACTCAAGTTTGGGTAACACGGGGAAGGTTGAATTTTTTAATTTTTTATTTATTTTTGGTGCTGGGGATTGAACCCAGGGGCATTCCACCTCTGAGCTATACCCCAGACATTATATCATTATATATAGAGAGAAATATATATATAATGATTTATAAAAATGTATATATGTATTTTTTTTTTCTAAGCAGGCTCTTGCTACATTGCCGAGGCTGTCCTCAAACCGGCAATCCTCCTGTCTCAGCCTCCCAGGTACTGGGATTACAGGCGTGTGCCATGACATCCAGCCTTTTTTTTTTTTTTTTTTTTTTGGAAACAGGGTCTTGCTAAATTGCTAAGACTGGCCTTGAACCTGCGATCCTCCTGTCTCAACCTTCCAAGTACTGGGATTACAGGCATGCACCACCACACCCAGCTGATTCTGAGGCCGCTGGAGCTGGAGGTGGAGGAGATAATGACTAGAGACGGAGCAGCAGAGGGCGTCGGGGTGTGATGCGTCTCCTCAGCCGCCCAGGAAGTTTCCAGCACCCTGTAGCCAACAGCCAGCTTGTCAAGGTCCCTCCTCTCCGTTAACAGTCCGGGCACAGACGGCGCTATCTTATACATCAAGACGGGGTATTTTAAAGGAGGCAGCATAATGAGCAGCGGTTTGAATGGAGACCAATTTTAATGTCTTTTTTGTTTCCCACCAACCATCTTAGAAATTGCCACAGATGATGTCTTAATTTTGTTCCCTAGCGGGTCTCCAATATGGCAAAGGATGAATTTTAAATTGTTTGATCAGAATTAGCAACATTAGTCACTGCAAATAGCCTCTTAATTTCCACTGAGCTGCCAAAGGGAGCAAAAATAGACTTGGCGGGGTGGCTCCGGCAGACAGGTGTGTGCGGGGCGGAGGGCAGGTCACCTCGCGCTGGAAGGTCTCCAGGTGCCCGCTGGCTCTGCCTGGCTGTGGACTTCCTATCCCAATGATGAGCGGGCAAGGTTCGCTCCCTGCCAGGAGGCCACCTCCAGTCCTCCCAGCTCTGGCCACACTTCCCACCCCAAGTGCAACCTCCATGAGCTCTTTTTTTTTTTTTTTTCCCCTGTGGTACTGGGGATGGAACAGGCACATTCTACCTCCGAGCTACACCCCCAGCTCTATTTTATTCTTTTTATTTTGAAACAGGGTCTCACTAAGTTGCAGAGGGCCTAAGTTGCTGAGGCTGGCCTCGAACCTGCAACCCTCCTGTCTCAGCTTCCCAAGTACTGGGATTACAAGCATGCGCCACCACGCCCAGCTCTCATGAGCTCTTAATGACAATATCCCATTCTCGCCCAGCATCGGCAGCCAGCCCACTAATTCCTAAACCAGCAACGCTCTCCTCCTTAAACCCTCCAAAGGGTTTCTCCTGACTTTTGGGGGGGGGGGGGCTGAGGATTCAACCCAGGGACATTCTACCTCCAAGCCACACCCCCAGCCCTTTTTATTTTTTGCTTTGTAACAGGGTCTCGCTAGGTTGCTGAGACTCTCGATATGCTGCTGGGGCTGATCTCGAACCTGTAATCCTTCTATATCAGCCTCCTCCTTGCATTTTGACTAAAAGCTAAACTCCTAGCCAGGCATGGTGGCACACGCTTGCAATCCCAGTACTTGGGAGGCTGAGACAGGAGGATCCAGGTTCGCGGCCAGCCTCAGCTACTTAGTGAGGTCCTTGGCAACTTAGTGAGACCCTGTTTCCAAACAAAGAATAAAAAAAATAGGGCTGAGGGTGTAGCTTGGAGGTAGAATGCCCCTGGGTCCAATCCCCAGCATGAGAGAAAGAGACAGAGAGAAGAAAGAGAGGAAAGAAGGAAGGAAGGAAGGAAGGAAGGAAGGAAGGAAGGAAGGAGAGAAAGAAAGAAGAAATAAAAGCATGATTCCAACCCTGACACTCTACCTGCTTTGAACCCTTCAACAGTGTCCCATCCTACTTAGGATCAAATCTGAAGTCCTCACTCTGAGCGACAAGGCCCTGTGTGGCTCCCTGCGTGGCTCCCTGTGTGGCTCTCTGTGTGGCTCCATTCTGTTTCCTTCTCCCGCCTCGTCCCCTGCCCTCTTCTCCCTCACTCTCTGCTTCTCATGCACCCCTAGAACAAGCTCATCTCTTCCCAGCCCCAGGGCCTTGGCACATGCTGTCCTCTGCAGTATTGCCATGACTGACTACGTCTCACCTTAAGTCTTCCTCTCGAGAGGGACCTCCCTGACCAACCTTAGGGAAGTAGCTTCCCACCCCCAGACTCAAACACAGTTCATGTCCTGTCCCAAAAAGCACTTAACACAGCCTATTATTTTCCTGTTTATTCTCATTTTTGCCTGCCTCCCATTGGACCCTAAGCGACTGGACTCAGGTCTTCCTCTCACCAGTGGGTCCCCTGGCACTTGTCACATCAGGGGCCGTCTCACACATGTGGCCTCACCGCTCCCTTTCCCACCCCCATGAGATGGAGTGTCTCCTCCTGCAAGTGAGAACTCTGAGGCCCAGAGAGGTCAAGAAAGTTCCACAACATGCACAGCAGAACCAGGATTCGAACTCAGGTCTCTTCCATCCCAAAGCCCAGACCTGCTCCTAAGGCCTTTCTATATTAGATCAGACCCGAGACATCTTCAACCAAGAGACCTTGTCCTCTTAGTGCTTCTCCCTCTCTCGTCATTTGCAAAATCAAAAATAATTAAGCGGCAGCTCTCCGAGCTGGCTGCTGGGTGTCGGGCCCTTGCCTCTGTGGCGGGAGAGGCAGCTATTGGAAATGTCATTATGTTCTCTCTTTCCCAGATACAGCGGCCTCAGCAAAGCCTGGTTGTTTCCAGCGGCAGCTGCTGGCAGCTGTGATCCATGGCCGCTTCCAGGGCTCGGGCAATGGGAGCATCTGTCTCCGCCCCATCAGAAAGGACCTGCTGCCTCCGGAGCCATCGGTCCCCAGGAGCTGAGATGAGGCAGTAGCCTGGGATCCCTGCCAGGCGGCGGCGGCAAGGGACTTCTGCAAGGACAGCGCCCTCCCCCACCCCTAGCAGAGCCCACCGTTCCCCTGGCACTCGCCCTCGCTAGAACCCCACAGAGCAGAGTTTCTTGTCTCTGTTGCTCACCGACTTGTCTACCTGCGATGCATAGTTCGAGCCCCTGTCAGTATCTTCTAAACCAATTACATGTCCACTAGTGCCTCCGAGTTAGCATCCACTCAGAAATAGGCACCTCGGGCCGGGCGTGGTGGCACACCCTTGTAATCCCGGTACTTGGGAGGCTGAGACAGGAGGATCGCAGGTTCGAGGCCAGCCTCAGCTACTTAGTGAGGCCCTCTGCAACTTAGTGAGACCCTGTTTCAAAATAAAGAATAAAAAAATAGGGCTGGGGGTGTAGCTCGGAGGTAAAATGCCCCTGGGTTCCATCCCCAGTACCGCAAAAAAAAAAAAAAAGAAATAGTCACCTCATCCCCAGCCACCTGGCAGGTTACATGGGGGCGCACTGCACGGACACCGCTTGCCCAGCAGGAATGGCAAGATGCCAGGGAGGTGACACAGTGAGTGGGTCTGAGGCTGCCTGGGTTCTAATCCCCCGCCCTGCCAGCTACAAGCTGTGTGTCTCTGAGCAACTCACTTGCCCTCTCTGGGCCTGGGTATCCTTGCCTGTAAAATGGATGTGGTAGAGAGAATCATGCCCCCATGTAAACACATCCATGTTCTAATCCCCAGAATCTGTGACTGTTAATGTTTACAGAAAAGGGGATGCAGATGTGAGGGGGTGGAGATTCTTAATGATGGGGCATGATCTGGATTACCCTGTTGGCCCCATAGAGTCACAAGGATCTTTATAAGGGGGAAGGGGAGGCAGGAGAGTCAGAGAAGGCACTTTGAAATGGAAGCAGGTCAGAATTAGAGAAAGATTTAAAAATGCTACACTGAAGCCGGGCATCATGGCGCACCCTTGTAATCCCCGTACTTGGGAGGCTGAGACAGGAGGATCACAGGTTCGAGGCCAGCCTCAGCTACATAGTGAGGCCCTCCGCAACTTAGTGAGACCCTATCTCAAAATAAAGAATAAAAAATAGGGCTGGGGATGTAGCTCAGAGGTAAAATGCCCCTAGGTTCAATCCCCGGTACTGCAAAAAATAAATAAATAAATAAAAATGCTACACCGCTGGCTTTGAGGATGGAAGGGGCCATGAGCCGAGGATTGCAGGTAGCCTCCATAAGCCAGAAAAAGCAAGAACAGGGATACTCCCCTAGAGCTTCCAGAAGGATCCAGCCCTGCCCACACCTTGATTGCAGCCCATCAGGACCATCCCGGACTTCCAACATTCAGAACCATAACATAAATGTGCACAGTTTTAAGTCACTGAGTTTTGTGGTAACTAAGAAACTAAGATGGATGCGGTGGTGCACCCTGTAATGCCAGTACTTGGGAGGCTGAGACAGGAGGATCACAGGTTCAAGGCCAGCCTCGGCAGCTTAGCAAGGCCCTCAGCAACTTAGCTAGACACTGTTTCAAAATAAAAAGGGGCTGGAGTATAGCACAGAGGTAGAATGTCCCTGGGTTAAATCCCCAGTACCACATTTAAAAAAAAGAAAGAAAGAGAGAGAAAGAGAAAAAGAAGCTAAGACAATGGCATAAATAATAGCACCTGCCTCTTGGGGTGTTGGGAAAATTGAATGGAGCACCACAATGTCTAGCACACAGTAGGCACTCAACCCAACAGATCTAGTCATCTCATACCAGGGCCTCATGTTCTCAGCCCTTCCCATGAGAATAACACCATTCTCCAAGGGCACTGAGTTTGACCTCACCCCACCCATCACCCTTGTGGGTGTGTGTGTCCCCAGTTAATTCACTTGAACACCCACCAGGGATGGGAGGTAAGCCAGCCAGGTGAAGGTCCTGCCCGGCCTTTCCTCACCAGTAAGGGTACCTACATTCCTTACCTTTCTCCATCTCATCTGCAGCATCGGTAAAGAGGGACTTACCACGCCTCCCTCAAAGCATCACAGCCAAGCCGGGGCGCGGTAACACGAAGTGCTCAGCATCCCACAGACGGTACTGCTGCTATGACTGCCATTGTCGACAGCAGAGCCCACGGCTGTGCAACAATGCAGCCGGCTGTTCTGGAAGGTGGTGAGTTCCCTGTCACTAGAAGGGACCATGGTATGTTCTGAAGACTACTCATCCCCAGAGACCATGCATTAGATCCAGGCTAACATACATCCTGGAGCAGAACAGGCAAGGGAGGGGAGTGCCTTCCAAATCACGGGTTCCACCCCCTCATTTCATAGAGGGGTGCGCTGAGGTCTGGATTAGGAGGTGGAGCCTCCTCCAGAGCCCCGCCCCCAGCAACTTCCTGACCTCCCAGCAGCCCTCACTCCCATGCATCTCCCCCACACCTGCACCTACAGCCAACTGTCTCCTAGTGTATCAATGCAGCGGAAAATCAAACCAGGCTCCCGGTGTCACTTTTCAGCCTCCCTTATGCCAGGTGCCACCAGCCTAGAACTTATTACAGAGTCCCAAGCCAGAGAGAACGGTGACATCTGACTGGTATGACAATGGACAAGGATGATCACAAGGAAGAAGACATAGACCACACACCAGAAAAGCTCAAGAGCCACAGCTAGAGGGCTAGGCTTTCTCTTGAGAGAGTCCTCTGTACCTGTTTCTCACTCCCCTCCCTGAAATCCAGGAAGAATAATCATGTCATCACCATTACTATCATCACCACCACCATCATCACCACCGCTACCACTACCACCATCATCACCATCATCATCAAAACCATCAGCATCATCACCACCACCATCACCACCACCATAACCATCACCACCACCATCATCACCATCATCATTACCACCACCATCACCATCACCACCACCATAACCATCATACCACCATAATCACCATCATCATTACCATCATCATCACCACCACCATCACCACCACCATAACCATCACCACCACCATCATCACCATCATCATTACCACCACCATCACCATCACCACCACCATAACCATCATCATCACCATCAACATCATCACCATCATAATCATCACCATCACCATCACCACTACCATAATCACCACCACCACCATCACCACTACCATAATCACCACCACCACCATCACCACCATCATCATTACCATCACCATCATCACCATCACCATTATCACCACCATTATGATCACCATCACCACATCACCACCACCATCACCACCACCATCACCATCGTCACTACCATAAACCGTTATCATCACCATTATCATCATCATTGTATTAGTCAAGGTTCTCTAGAGTAACAGAACTCACAGGATATGTATATTATAAAGCAGGATTTATCAAATCAGCTCATGGTCCCAAGCAGTGTAGTCCCAAGGGGCCACTGCATGTGGAGAGCTGGAGGAACCAACAGTTGGTCAAGCAGTCCAAGAGCTGGAGTCTCAGAATAAGAGTGACCAAGCCGGGCATGGTGGCGCACACTTGTAATCCCAGTACTTGGGAGGCTGAGACCAGAAGATCCAGGTTCTCAGCCAGCCTCAGCTACTTAGTGAGGCCCTCCGCAACTTAGTGAGACCCTGATTCAAAATAAAGAATAAAAAATAGGGCTGGGGGTGTAGCTCGGAGGTAGAATGCCCCTGGGTTCAATCCAGTAACGCAGTCCCAGTCCAAGATGGAAAGGCCAGGAAACTCTCTGGGAAAATGTTGGTGAAAGTCCAATTCAAACATCAAAAGGGACTGAAGTCTGCAATCCCAGGTGAGAGCAGATGTGCTCTTCCTCCCCGCCTTCCTCTCACCTGGGTCTCCAGCCTATAGGAACAGTGCTGCCCACATTTAGGGAGGTACTTCCCCTTCAATCTGCCATTCCACCTGCCAATCATCTCATCAACACACCCAGAGTCACATCATCTTAGGTGTTTCATAATCCAGTCAAGTTAACAATCCAGGTTAACCATCACGGTCATTATCACCATCATCACTACTATCAACATCATCATCACCATTACCACCACCATCATCATCTTCATCATCAACAACAAAAACAAAATCACCATCAACATCATGACGTCACCTCTCCCTCCAAGAGTCCACTGTCCAATGCAGAAGGCACTGGGATAAACAGAACAGGGTCATGAGCACTCTAACCATCAGTAAAGAGTGAGAGCCCAGGGCACAGGAGGAGTGTACCTGAGAGAGGCACAGCGTGGAGAGCCCATGACCTGCACCGGCAAGCAGGCCAATGGTGATAAATGACCGCTTTCATGTGTCAAGGGGATGAGCACGGCGCTAGGAGTCTAGAGCCCAGGACTCAGGTCCTGGCTGGGCTCTAAGCATGTGGGCTTAAGGCAAGACTTCTCACCCTCGGCACTACTGATGTTTTGGTCTGGATCCACTGTATGTCACGGCACCCCTACCTCCCTGTTGTGACAACATTGCCAGTGTCTCCTAGGGAGCATACTCACCCTTGGCCAAAAACCACAGCTGTAAGAACATGATTCGCTTAAACGTTTGGTCTTTGTTTCTCATCTGTTAAATGATGTTGAGGGCTCAGGTCCTATGGTGAGCCTGCCTGGAGATCATGGCTCCACCGATTGCGACTCGTGTGTCTTCGTCTCTCTGCACCTCGGTTTCCTCCTCTGTACAGGAGGACAAATGACTCTGCCCACCACAATGAAACATAAGAGAATTACATAAACAATCCATGGAAAGTGCTCAGCACAGAGCCTGGTATGTAATAAGGGGACAATCAATGTCAACTATCATTCTTATTATTATCACACAGACATAGAGTAAAAATCCAGGTAAATGTGCCGCTGGTCTTAACAATCTCTCATTTCACATACACGTCTCTCTGCCTGGCTGCTCGGCCAATCCGTGCTACAGTGACAAAGGTCCCAGAGTGTGCCGGCAGGACCGACAGATTCCCTGGGGCTCGCTCCTGTGCATCTGGCAAAAAGAGTCCCCAGTTCTGATGGCCAGAGCCCTGCTGCCTGACAGAGTTAATACTGCAGGATTTCCAGCCTTGGCTCTGGCCCTGGGGGGAAAAGAAGAGATGCAACAAAGAATATAAGGGTTTTAATAGTCTCTGTCCGTTCATTACTATTGTTACGGTGCATTTGGCCAGCATATTATGCTTTTTAATCAGAGACCCGCAGCTACCCATGCTGAGCCCCGCAAAGAGACTTGTTGCATTGAATATCACCCGGAAAGCAATTGCAAGATGAGAAAGAGGCATTCCATCATCAAATTATATACATTGAATATGAGCAGTTTTATGTATCAGTTAAACCTCAAGCTGTTTTTTTTTAAGGAAGAGAGAGGTGGAAAGAGAAAGAATGCACACACTTTGGAAAGAGGAAATAATTTTTCATAGAGAAAAAATGGTGCTTCTTGCTTCTAGGTCTTAGGGGAATACTGCAGTCTCTGACAAGAGTGGATGGGTGTGGAAAAAAGGAAGCAGCTCTGTACTTAGAAAGAGCGGGATACAGCCGGGCATGGTGGCGCACACTTGTAATCCCAGTACTTGGGAGGCTGAGACCAGAGGATCCGAGTTTGCGGCCAGCCTCAGCTACTTAGTGAGGCTCTCTGCAACTTAGTGAGACCCTGTTTCAAAATAAAGAATAAAAAATAGGGCTGGGGGTATAGCTTGGAGGTAGAATGCCCCTGGGTTCAATCCCCAGTACCACAAAAAAAAAGAAAGCGCGGGATCCTAATTGGCTGACTTTGGACAAACATCTTTTAACCAAGCCTCAGTCTCCCCACTTGCAAAATAAAGGAACATCCCCTCCTCTTCAGTGAGGGGTAAAATCTGAAATGGCTACAAAGTGTCTGGAGCTTGGAGTGGGCAATTCCCCAGCTAAGGAAGGTAGAGGGTATGATGGCAAGTGGAAGAAAGATTAATAAAGATGGACGGGTTCACCAACTGGTAAGACAGACTTTTTATTTTCTTTTAATGTGGCTCTGAGGATTGAACCCAGGGGCATTCTACCTCTGAGCTACACCTCCAGCCCTACTTTATTTTTTATTTTAAAACACTCACTAAGTATCTGAGGCTGGCTGCGAACCTGCGATCCTCCTGCCTCAGCCTCCCAAATACTGGGATTACAACATGCGCCACCATGCCTGACTTAAGATAGACTTTTGAGATGCCAGCCACCACCTGTAACCCACCCACCCCCACCAGTGGATCCCTGGGATGTTTGTGACAAAGGAGGGTTCCTCCTATGAGCCCAGACCAAGAACCTCAGCCAGGATCCCCTCCCAGGCTGGGAGAGGGGGTCCCGGGCCCACAGTCAGGACACACACAGGAGTTCTGGCTGCAGAGCAGGGGCACTGGCCTGCACTCTTGGCTCTGATACAGACACTCCAAAACACCTCTGCCCTAGCCAGGCGTGGTGGCACACACTTGTAATCCCAGTACTTGGAAGGCTGACACAGGAGGATCCGGGTTCGTGGCCAGCCTCAGCTACTTAGTGAGGCCCTCCGCAACTTAGCGAGACCCTGTTTCAAAATAAAGAATAAAAAATAGCGCTGGGGGTGGAGCTCAGAGATAGAATGCCCCTGGGTTCAATCCCTAGTACCAAAGAAAAAAAAACCTCTGCCCTTTCCTTGATGTCTCCCTTCTCATAAAACAGAAGTTCTCACATTCTTCGTCACCTCTCTGGGCCTCAGTCGTCCCCCCATCACCACCACTTTGAGCAGAGTGTAAAATAAGTGACTGCTTATGTCACAGAGCTGTCTCGGGGCCCCAGGGGCCAGCGTGCTAAATCGAAGTCTTTGACAACTGTGAAGTGCTACATAAATGCTTTGTCATAGGCCGCGCTGCTCTCCCCAGATGGTCCTCGGGTTTCAGCAGTTCCAGAAACTTCCTTCAGCGCCTCAGAATTCACCTGTCACCCATGGGCCCCGTCTCAGACCCACCGATGCTGCAGAAACCACGCGCCCACACTCAGCACGCATCTATTTTCGGGCCATTTCTTGAGCCCTTTGCTTATGAGTTAAGTCTTTCTGACACCTGGGATTGTCACCAACCAGCCACCTGCAAGCGGGGCACCAAGGAATCCGCCATGGCTCAGGGGTGGGGCGCCCGACGGGTGCCGAGAAATAGCAGGACAACTGGGCTGGATTTCAAATAATCCATCAATGATCCATTAGATTCCTTGGCTTGGCTTGGTTTGGCCTGGCAAGGTTTACAGAGGAATTTGGGGGTTTTATGTTTTTGGTTGTTTGTTTTTTGTTTTCATCTCGTTTTGTTTTTTTAGCACTGGGGATTGAACCCAGGGGTCTTCTGCCTCCAAGCTACACCCCCAGCCCTATTTTTATTTTTTATTTTGTTTTTTTGTTTTTGTGGTACTGGGGATTAAACCCAGGGGTGTTCTACCTCTGAGCTACACCCCCACTCTATTTTTTATTTTTCCATCTTGAAACACGGTCTCACTAAGTTGAACGTTAGTGAGAGAGCCTTGCTAAATTGCTGAGGCTGGCCTCAAACCTGCGATCCTCAGTCTCCCAAGTACTGGGATTACAAGCATGCACCACCATGCCCGGTCTAGCCCTATTTTTTTTTTTTGCGGTACCGGGGATTGAACCCAGGGGCATACCCCTGGCCCTATTTTTTATCCTTTACTTTGAAACCAGGTCTCGCGAAGTTGTGGAGGGACTCACTATGTAGCTGAGGCTGGCCGCGAACCCGAATCCTCCGGTCTCCGCCTCCCAAGTACTGGGATTACAAGCGTCCACCACCACGCCCGGCTTTTATATTTTTATTTTGAAACAGGGTCTCCCTAAGTTACTGAGGGCTTTGCAAAGTTGCTGAGGCTGGCCTCAAACCTACAATCCTCCTGTCTTAGCCTTCCAAGTTCTGAGATTACAGGTGTGTGCCACCACGCCCAGCTAAGAATTTCTGTTTTTAAAAAATCATTTCTAAATCAAAACAAGAATTCACGCTCCTTCGTCACCTGGTTCTGAGTTTTTGGGATGAGCCCTGATGTGAGACGGCTGGGAGGGAGTTACCAGGAGCAAGAAGTCAAGCAAAAAGATGAAACGTCCAGGCTTGAAACCCCGTTTCAGGACCAAGGCCAGAGCCCGCACATCCTCCTGCTGCCTTCTCCAACAGCTGATTACAGCTGCATCTCCGCCCAGATGCCGCTGGGCTTCCAGTGATAGGAAGTAAGACCACCAGAGAAGACCACTCAGACGCAAGACAATGCTAGTAGAAAAGTCTGCATTACCAGCAACTGGGACTACACTAGGTATCAAACCCAAGTGCAGAAGCTTGCCAATTTTTAGGGCTCCTTTAATACAGCAAAACTACAAATCCACAAGCTATAAGTGGGGTGAGAAGTACAGGTTCTCACAGCAGGTTTCCATAGCAGGTTCCCATAGCAGGGGTGGGAAGCCCCCAATGGTTCTTTTTACCATTTGAGCAAGCCAAGCATAATGAACTACAGAAGCAAAAATAAGCTGTTAGCAATAACAATGCCACAATAACAGTAACACAATATTGTTACCCATGACCCTGCCAACATCCCAGTTTGATTTTTCCACAGCCAACTTCCCTGTTCTAGGGCCAGGTTTGGGGTCATTCTGGGTGACAATATGGAGTCACTCTAGCTAACAAGTTACTCTGACTAACAAGCTCTAACTACGCATCATCACATGGCAGGGATTAAATGCCATGAGTGGATGTAACGCACTTTCCTAGCTCTTCCCACCTCTCCTCTGATGGAGAATTGTGCTTCCCCCGTTGACGCGTCTTTGCTAAAGCCAATCTCTCCATCCAAGAATCCCTGCCAGTCTCCCTCCGCGCCCTGGGGCTGACGGTGCTGGGGAGAAAGCCAGCTCCAACCCTCGGGACTCAGCCTGAGTCAGGAAGTCAGCTTCCACGGTGACCCCAAATGCCCTTCTTATTTCTGCTTTGGGCACAAAGAGCACCCTCTGTCTGAGAAGAGATGTAAGGCCATCTTCACAGCCATGAGACATAGAGGGGCCACAGCGCTCTGGGACATCCTCTTTCTCTGATATTTCTATCACCAACCTCCACCATCTCCCGTGTGTCATCCTACCACAGGACGAACCCAATGCCAGGGTTCACTGGAAGGTTGATATAAACTAACCATGGAAGACGGACGTGGTGGAACACACCTGTAATTCCAGTACTTGGGAGGCTCAGACAGGAGGATCACGGGTTCGCAGCCAGCCTCAACAACTTAGTGAGGCCCTCCACAACTTAGTGAGACCATGTTTCAAAATGAAGAATAAAAAATAGGACTGGGGAGGTAGCTCGGAGGTAGAATGCCCCTGGGCTCAATCTCCAGTACCACAAAAATAAATAGATAGATAGATGATAGATAAGATAGATAGATAGATAGATGATAGATAGATAAATAGATAGATAGATACAGATGACAGGTAGATGATATATAGATAGATGATAGATAAGATAGGTAGATATATAATAGATAGATAGATAGATAGATAGATAGATAGATAGATAGATGATAGGTAGATAGATAGATAGATACAGATGATAGATAGATAGATAGATGATAGATAGATAGATAGATGATAGATGATAGATAGATAGATAGATAGATAGATGATAGGTAGATAGATAGATACAGATGATAGATAGATAGATACATAGATAGATGATAGATAGATAGATAGATAGATAGATATAAAAAATACACTAACTATGGCTTCTTCAAAACTATTCCAAAACCCAAAGCCCAGCTCCTTTCTAGAGCTTTCTCCCAAGAAAGGAAACCTGAACAGAGGAGCCCCATCTTCAGCATAGTCTGTGGGGCGGGGCAGCTCTCCAGGGATATATAAAACATCTATCAGTGGGTTGAACTGTGTCCCCACAACGCGACATATGGAAGTCCTGTTTGTGGTATCTCAGAATGTGACCTTATTTGGAAATAGGTTATTTACAGATATAATTTGCTAAATTAAGATAAGTGCACACTGGAGAAGGGTGAGTCTTTATTCTAATATGACTTGTGTCTTTATAAGAGGAGAAGGCCGGGCATGGTGGTGCATGCCTGTAATCCCAATACTTGGGAGGCTGAGACAGGAGGATCACAGGTGCGAGGACAGCCTCAGCAAGTAACAGGACTGTCATCAAGCTAACGAGACCCTGTTTCCCAATAAGAAATAAAATCAGGCTGGGGTATAGCTCAGAGGTAGAATGCCCCTAGGTTCCATCCCCAGTACCCCCACCCCACAAAAAAAGATTTTAAAGAAGAGGAGAAGCCGGGCATGGTGGCGTACTCTTAGTAGAGGTTGTCTTAGTATTTTCACAGCTATAATCTAAAGAACTAACCTCGTAACTTGGAAGAAGGAAGATTTATTTGCTCACAGTTTGGGGTTCAGTCCGTGTGAGGTGGGGGAACAGCGGATCTCGGGGCATGGTGGCGATGGGAAGCAGAGAGAGGGAGAGAGCATGGCCTTTGCTCTCACATCATGGAGCCCAGAAGCAAGAGAGAGGGAGCGAGGGGAGGAGAAACCATATATAATCCCCAAGGCTGTAGCCCCAGGGACCTACCTTCTCCAGCCACACCCTACCAGCTCAGGCCACCACCAGATAAATCCATTACAACGGATTTATCCACTGCTGAGACTACAACTCTCATGACTTAATTATATCAACCCTGGATATTAATAAATGAGCTCTTTGGGGGACATTCTATATCTAACTATAACGGAGGCTGAGACAGGAGGATCGCAGGTTCGTGGCCAGCCTCAGCAACTTAGTGAGGTCATCTACAACTTAGTGAGATAATAATATATTATTATTACAAAATAATAACAATAATAATAATAATAATAATACAGGGCTGGGGGTGTAGCTGAGAGGTAGAATGCCCCTGGGTTCAATGCCCACTACCGCAAAAACAAATTTTTTTTAAAAAGAAGAGAAGAGACAGAGATGCACAAGGAAGAAGTCATGTGCTGATGGAGTCAGGGACCAGAGTAGAGCTTCTACAAGCCAAGGAACTGCAAGGAATCCTGACAGCCACAAGAAGCTAGGAAGAAGCAAGGATGCTCTCTCCTGTGTCGTCAGCGGGGGGACGGCCTCTGGAACTGTGAGATAATCAGTCTCTGTTGTTTGAAGCTACTCTGTTTGTGGCCACCTGTCTACCAGTCACAGAAGACAGGTGCAACGTCTCCCACATCAGAGTCAGGCGGAAGTTGCGCCACTGTGCACATCATGACCCCGGTCCAAGTTCCCTTCCAGCCCCCGCCTTTGCATAGCCAAATCCTTCCACCTGGAAACCCTCACTCCACCCAACAAAATTTGACTTCACTTTCCAAGGTAAAACTCAGATGTCACTGCCTCCAGGAAGCCCTCTCTGACCTCCCATCGCTCTTGTGTATACCACTGCTATGGACTTTCTCCAATGCAAGACAAATATCTGTTTTTGAGTCTGCGTCCCCCGTTGAACTAGGGGCTCACAGAAGCCAGGGAACTCACTTGTCACAGTACCCACAGCACCCGCAAAGCCCCCGGCACAGAACTATTCATGAGAACCAGAAGTCGGCTGCATTCTCAATAAATCGCTTGGTTGTAGTGTATCCATAATGCTGTCTTCCTCTCATACGGAGGGATTGGAAGCAGATAGGACAAAATGCTAACATCTGCCCACTCCATGGGGTGAATGCACGGCCTCGTGTTATTTCCTGTGCTTTGCTGAAGGTTTGAAATATTTCATGATGAAAATGTTCTCCGCCTTGAAGACAGAATGAAATGGGCTCTCTTGGGACACCACCACCAGTACACCAGAGCACGGGTCTACTGAGAAAGGCATTTCCAGTCCAGAGCAGGTGCTCCGGACACATTGGTAGAACCCATCTTGTATTTCTTGAGTACCCACAATGCACTCGTCAGTTGTGTGACTCTCATCTGCATGGTGACTGCCAACTTACGAGGTCACATGGTTGTTCCCTCTTTTCAAATGAGGAAACTGGAAACGGGGTGCAGTTGGTGCACGACTGTAATCCCAGTAGTTGGGAGGCTGAGACAGAAGGATTGCAGGCTCAAGGCCAGCCTCAGTAACTTAGTGAGGCCCTCCACAACTTAGACCCTATTTCAAAAATAAAAAATAAAATAGGGTTGGGGGTGTAGCTCCGAGGTAGAACAACACTGGGTTCAATCCCCAGTACCAAAAAAAAATAGTTTAAATAGTTTAAAAAATATCCCTGTGAGTCAGCAGCAATATTTTATAATCGTTGAGCATTCTGCATTTACCACTAGGGTTTTATGCAGAAGGGTTTAAGTGCCTGACACTTGACCTACAGACTTTTTCTGTTTCCCCCATTATTCTAGAGAATAATTGCAGGACGTCTCTGCTAGCCCCTTCTCCCCTTCTCTCCTCCTCCTCCTCCCCTTCCCCTTCTTCTTCTTTTCTTCTTCTTCTTCTTCTTCTTCTTCTTTGTGGTACTGGGGATGGAACTCAAGGGGCTCTACGTCCAGGCTACATCTCCAGACCTGTTTTATTTTCTATTTGGAAACAAGGTCTCACTAAGTTGCTGAGAGCCTCACTACGTAGCTGAGGCTAGCCGTGAACCTGTGATCCTCCTGTCTCAGCCTCCTAAGTACTGGGATTACAAACGTGCACCACCACACCCGGCTACCCCTTCTCTCTTCTTGAATATACTTTCAGTGGCCAAGACGAAGAGTAGAAGCCCCTCTGGCGTGTAAAAGACTGAACATCTTGAGATCCTCAGACATGGTTGACTTTTGAACATTCGAGAGGAAGAATCCATCAGGAGGAGGAGTGGGCAGAGTGCCCCAGCCGTGACTCCTGAGAGGACAGTCTTCGTGGTCTCTGAATCTGAGAAAAGGGGTATGACAGAATAAAAAAAAAAAAATCAAAAACACGTGCTCTCTGCCCCCTTGTGGGCACTGTGAGTCTGGCTGTGAGGCCTGGCCAGAAGAGATTGAGAACAAGAACTCCAGCAATGGCGGGAAAATGCTCCTGACCATCCCCTGCCCCCAGCCCCATAAATCTACCTGTCCTGGCCTGCGGTTAAACCCACCAATCAAAGGACTGCGTGACTGTTCGCTCTCCCTCCCTCCTAATGCCCCATAAAAAGCCCCGAGTCTGTAAGGAAGGGGCTCCTGACTCTCTCCTGGTCAGCTGCCTCCTCCCAGGTTTCATCCCTAAATAAAATCTGTTCCTGCTGTCGAGTTGTGCCCTTCTTTTACCCCATATTCCCCAACACTTACCCCTCCCCAGGCACACAGCTCCTAAAACCTTTGGAATCTCAGAAGTGATCATGTGATCAGAGGGTTGGAACTGTGTGTGCGTGTGTGTGTGTGTGTGTGTCTGTGTGTCTGTGTCTGTGTGTCTGTGTGTCTGTGTGCATGGTACTGGAAGTTGAACCCAGGGGCATTCTACCTCTGAGATACACCCCCAGCCCTATTTTACTTTTTTTTTTTTTGCAGCGCCGGGGATTGAACCCAGGGGCATTCTACCACCGGGCTACACCCCAGATCCTATTTTTTATTCTTTAATTTTTGAAATAGGGTCTCGCTAAGTTGCGGAGGGCCTCACTAAGTAGCTGAGGCTGGCCACGAATCCGGATCCTCCTGTCTCAGCCTCCCAAGTACTGGGATTACAAGCGTGCGCCACCATGCCCGGCCCTATTTTACTTTTTATTTTAAAACAGGGTCTCACTGAAGTGCTGAGGGTCTTGCTAAGTTGCCGAGGCTGTTTTCCAGCCTGCAATCCTCCTCCCAGGGTCAGCCTCCCCAGTACTGGGATGATAGGCTTGCACCTCCAGCCCAGCAGGGTTGGCACTTTCAAGCCCAGCTCTCCTGGGGAAGCGAGAGCAGCTGAAGGTGAATTAATTGCCCATTCCCAGTGATGTGCTCAATCACACCTGTGCAATGAAGCCTCCATACAATCCCAAAAGAGTGGGTTCCGAGAGGTCCCGGGCTGGCTGGAGGAGCTGGAGGGCGGGCACCCACAGAGGGCAGGGAAGCCCTGCACCCCTCCCCACGCCTGGCCCTGGCGTCTCTTCCATCTAGCTGTTCCTGGTTGTACCTTCTTAGGATAAACGGGTCAACTAGTAAGGAAACGGTCTCCCCGAGTCCTGTGAGCTATTCTTACAAAGGAGCAAACACAAGCAGGGGGTGGTGGGAACCTCCGGTTTACAGCCAGTCTGTCAGAAGCACAGGTCACAAGGTGCACTTGAACCTGACATCCGAAGTGGGGACAGTGTTGTAGAACTGAGCCCTCACCCTGCAGGATCTAATGCCATCTCGAGGTAGACAGTGTCATAACGGAGTTAAACTGTGGGACTCACATGTAGTGTCTGCACAGAAGTAAAGAACTGAATCAAGCCAGGCATGGTGGCACACACCTGTAATCCCAGGACTTGGGAGGCTGAGAAAGGAGGATCGCAGGTTTGAGGCCAGCCTCAGCAATGTAGTGAGACTCTCAGCAACCTAATGAGACCCTGTTTCAAAATAAAAAGGGCTGGAGGTATAGCTCAGAGGCAGAATGCCTCTGGGTTCAATCCCCAGCACCACACACACACACACACACACACACACACACACACACACGTTTGTAATCCCGGTACTTAGGAGGCTGAGACAGGAGGATTGCAGGTTCAAGATCAGCCTCAGCAATCTAGCAAGATCCTGTTTCCAAAGGTATAGCTCAGAGGCAAAATGCCTCTGGGTTCAATCCCCAGCACCACACACACACACACACACACACACACACACACACACGCTTGTAATCCCAGTACTTAGGAGGCTGAGACAGGAGGATTGCAGGTTCAAGATCAGCCTCAGCAATTTAGCAAGATCCTGTTTCCAAATAAAAATAAAATAGGGCTGGGGATGTAGTTCAGAGGCAGAATGCCCCTGGGTTCAATCCTCAGTACCACAAAATAAATAATTAAATAAATAAATTTAAAAATAAAAAGGGCTGGAGTATAGATTAGTGGTAGAATGCCCCTGGGTTCAATCCCCACATGTGCATGGTAATGCGTACTTATAGTCCCAGCTACTCAGAACACTGAGGCAGGAGGATCACTTGTAAACCAGCCTGGACAACATAGTGAGACTCTGTGTCTAAAGGAAAAGAAAAGGAGAGAGTTTTTCTTTAAAAAAATAAAATGTCATGGAAAGTCTAGAAGACAAGACGGAGTGTAGTGCATTAAGTCTACAAATACTTTCATCTGGCACTCAGAAGGTGAATGAATGTTAAGTGTCCAGAGACGAAGGTGGTACCGGGCAGGGGCCGGGTCCAAAGAAAGCCCTGCTGTCCAGATCCAAATTCTGCATTTTTTTTTTTTTGTGGTACTGGAGATTGAACCCAGGGGCATTCTACCTCTGAGCCACACCCCCAGCCCTATTTTTATTCTTTATTTTGGAACAGGGTCTTGCTAAGTTGCGGAGGGCCTCACTAAGTAGCTGAGGCTGGCTGTGAACCCGGATCCTCCTGTCTCAGCCTCCCAAATACTGGGATTACAAGCGTGCACCAACCACCATGCCCGGCTCAAATTCTGGATTTCTCTGTAGCCTTTTACTAAGAAATTCCAACAGGCACGCTTCCAACTTCTGCGAGCTGCCAACCAGAAAGGACTCACGGAGACATCTCTTGGAGATTCATCCATCAGAGTGCACAAGGAAATAATAAGATGTAGGGTCAGTGGCTTGGAGAGAAAAAAGCCAGAGCTGTGACAGCGAAGGCCTGGGGGATGGCAGAGAGGGATCAGGTGACCCTTCCGCCTTGCATTTATCCAACCAAGGTGCCCATCCTGGAAGCAGAGAGGAGGGGAGGAGGGGAGAGACGCTGACCCGGTGGGAGACTCGCTGGAATAGCTGATAAATGTCTGCCTCCTGCCATTACACCGGCGCGCTCTTACACGGCACATAAACCCCAACAGCCTCTCCTCCACGGGAACTTTCTGCTCGGCCCGGCTCGGCCTTTCATAACCTGTATGAGGCAGAGCAGCATTTTTAATTAACAAGTCGTGTCTCTGTCCCACTGTATATTTATTTAACCGCTCAATGTACCAACCTTTGAGGAAAGGAGGAGAATTTTTAGAGAGGGGGAAGGAGGGCATGGGGGGCTGCTGGCAGGTGTCAAATGAGCAGGTGCAGCCTTGTTAGTCACCGTGAGTGCATAAATCTTTGAGATTAATTTCACTCATGGTTCATTTGTCATTAATGTTTCCCTGGCCATAAAAATGTAATACTCTATTCCCCTGCGACCTGGGGAGCAAAGACACGTTCCTGGGGAGGGGGCGGACTCCAACACGACGCTCTGTCCATTCTCAAAGATCCTTCCAGGGAGGGGCAGGACCGTGGGGAAGGGAGGTAGCTGAAGGGTCAAACAAGACCTGAACCAGGGGTTCGAGGTACGGATGCAAGCCCCATCAGACCACCTGCTAGTTGAGGAGCCAAGAGCAAGTCCCTGGCCTGTCTGGTCCTCGGTCCTCCCTGTCAAGGGAAAGAAGTGGTGGGTCACAAGACTCTTGTAAAAGTGAAATAGACCAAAGGAGTCAAGTGCAGTGGTGTACACTTGTAATCCCAGTGCTGGGGAGGCTGAGACAGGAGGATCACAGGTTCGAGGACAGCCTCAGCAACTTAGCGAGACCCTCAGCAATGAAATAAAATCCTGCTTCAAAAATTAATAAAAGGGCTGGAGGTGTAGCTCAGAGGTAGAATGCCTCTGAGTTTAATCCAAGGAAAGAAATAAAGAAAGAGAGAGAGAGAGACAGAGAGAGAGAGAGAGAGAGAGAGAGAGGGAAAGAGAGAGAGAGAGAGAGAAGAAAAGAAAAGAAAGGAAAGGAAAGGAAAGGAAAGAAAAGAAAAGAAAAGAAAAGAAAAGAAAAGAAAAGAAAAGAAAAGAAAAGAAAAAAAAGAAAAGAAAAGAAAGGCGGACAAAGGAAAGGAGAGATGCTTACTAAATCATTAAGTGCTGAACCCATACATGTTGGTTAAGGTTGGGGTCTTTGATTGGGGCAGATAAAAAAAATTTTGGGCCAAAATTAGAGACATTTTTCAAAAAGAAGAAAAAAATGTCATCAAGAGAACCCAAGTTCAGCAGAGGAATTGGGACAACTAAGTTTATTTATTCATTCTTTCCTTCATCCAAAAAGTACTTGTATCAGTATTCTTGCAGCTATAATCTAAAAGATTGACCACATAACTTAGAGGAAAGATTGATTTTCTTAGGGTTTCGGGTTCAGTCCATGTGAGGCCGGGGACCGCGGATCTCAGGGCATGGCGGCAGGAAGCGGAGAGAGGGAGAGCACGTGGACTGTGCTCACATCATGGAGGCCGAAGCAAGAGAGTGAGCAGGGGGAGGAGGAACCATTTATATAATCCCCATGGCCGCATCCCCAGACTCCAGCCACACCATACCGGTCTACCAGGTACCACCCAGGTAAACCCATTACAATGGATTTACCCACTTCTGGGATTACAACATTAATAAATGAGCTCTTTGGGGGACATTTTATATCCAACTATAACGGTACTGTATGAGCTCTTGCCCTTTGTCAGGTAGAATTTTAGAAGTGAACAAGATGAACATACAGACCACACAGACAACAGTTTATAAGATTATAATGGACCTGGAAAATTCCTGTTGCCTAATGACATCGTACACATTCTAACATCAGAGGCCAGCCTCAGCAACTTAGTGAGACCCTCCACAACTTAATGTAGACCCTGTTTAAAATAAAAACTAAGCCAGGCGTGGTGGCGCATGCTTGTAATCCCCGTACTTGGGAGGCTGAGACAGGAGGATCCAGGTTCGCGGCCAGCCTCAGCTACTTAGTGAGGCCCGCCGCAACTTAGTGAGACCCTGTTTCAAAATAAAGAATAGAAAATAGGGCTGGGGGTGTATCTCGGAGGTAGAATGTCACTGGGTTCAATCCCACTACTGCAAAATAAAATAGGACTGGGGTCTAGCTTGGAGGTAGAATGCCCCTGGGTTCAATCTCTAGCACCACAAAAAAAAAGTATAGGACATTCAATTATGTACAGTTCATAATACTTGATAATGATCATGATAATAAGTGACTATGTTGCTGGTTTATGTATTTACCATACTATACTCTTTATTGTTTTTGTTTTTTGGTACTGGGGATTGAATTCAGGGATGCTCCACCTCCAAGCTACACCCCCAGACATTTTTATTTTTTATTTTGAAACAACGCCTCATTAAGTTGCTGAGGGTCTCACTAAGTTGCTGAAGCTGGCCTCGAACCTGCGATCCTCCTGTCTCAGTCTCCTAAGTGCTAGGATAACAGGTGTGCACCATCGCGCCCGGCTTGTTCCCACCTCTTCACACTAGCCTTTCTCATTTGTACTCTAAACTAGGCCTTTCTCTACCACCTGCATCATACTCACCTGGGTGCTTCCAAAGCCCCACCCCAGATCAAGGCGACCACAACTCCCAGCACCATTCTCTTCTCTTTTCTTTTCTTTGTACTGGGGATTGAACCCAGGGCATTCTACCTCCAAGCTACCCCTAGCCTTTTTTTATTATTATTTTTTATTTTGAAACAGGGAAGGTCTTGCTAAGTTGCTGAGGGTCTTGCTAAGTTGCTGAGACTGGCCTCGAACCTGCAATCCTCCTATATCAGCCTCCCAAGTACTGGGATTACAGACATTCACCACCACACCCAGCTCCACTTTCTTTCAATTAGGAAAAACCGGAAGGAATTTAAATGAAGAACAAGCTGGGTGTTGTGGTGCATGCCTGTAATCCCTAGTACTTGGGAGGCTGAGACAGGAGGATTGCAGGTTCGAGGACAGTCTCAGCAAGTAGTGAGACTCTCATCAACTTATCGAGACCCTGTTTCAAACTAAAAATAAAATAGGGCTGGAGGTGTAGCTCAGAGGTAGAATGCCCCTGGGTTCAATCCCCAGTGCCACACAAAATAAAAAAAAGAAGAGGAGGAGGAGGAGGAGGAGGAGGAGGAAGAGGAGGAGGAGGAGGAATGAAGAACATCTCTGGACTGCCAGGCGTAGTAGCACATGCTTGTAATCCAGTACTTGGGAGGCTGAGACAAGAAGATCCAGGTTCGCGGCCAGCCTCAGCTACTTAGTGAGGCCTCCACAATTTAGCGAGACCGTGTTTCAAAATAAAGAATAAAAAATAGGGCTGGGTGTGTAGCTTGGAGGTAGAATGCCCCTGGGTTCAACCCCCAGTACCGCAAAAAAAAAAAAAAGAACAACTCTAGAGTTGTGTGCAGTTAAGGTCACATTGCCACCAGGCATGGTGGCGCACACCTGTCATCCTGGTTCTTGGGAGGCTGAGACAGGAAGATCACAGGTTCAAGGACAGCTGCAACAACTTAGCAAGGCCCTCCACAACTTAGTGAGACCCTGTTTCAAAACATAAATAAATAAAATAGGGCTGTGGGTGTAGCTCAGAGGTAGAATGCCTCTGAGTTCAATCTCCAGTACCATTAAGAAAAAAATCACGTTGCATTTTCACAACTCCAGGCAGAAATTAAAACAGTAGGTCCCTGGGGGAAGGAGGGGTGGTCCTGCAAATCAGATGGGACTCAAACCCCACATTGCTTGTCTCTGAATTATAATTACGTAAGAATTTGGCCAGTCTTCCATGATAATCCCTTAGTATGAATGTAGGAATTCATTTCCAAAATTGCCAGGGCAAAAGAAAAAGTCTCATATTTATTGGAGAAATTTTAAATTCTAAAATGTGTTGAAGGAATGCAGTTTGTTTTCCCTTTCAACTACCATGAACCGAAAAGCAGCCACAGAGCTCTGCCAAGTGGGAGGCCGCTCAGACCCACACACTCCATAATAACCTATTTACATGTAACTGATCTGTCCCACTCCACCAGCTCAGAGTACAAAACGAGGGCACCATCCTTTTTAATATTCAGATTAAATTACTCTGGGAGCAAAAATTGGCTCAACCTTTTTGGAGGGCGATTGGATCAGCCGTCTTCAAATGTGAAAAATGCTTACCTTTTAATGCAGAAACTCCACTTCCGGGAACCTGTCCTACAGAAATGTGTGCACGGATACATAAAGATCTCGGTGAAAAATATGTTTGCTGCCACCCCATGTAGGGAAGTGGGACAAGATACAATAACGGTGAGATTGCCAATGAACAGGGTACTGTTAAAAAGAGTGAGTAGGCCAGGCATGGTGGCACATGCTTATAATCCCAGTACTTGGGAGGCTGAGACTGGAGGATCGCAGGTTCAAGGACAGCCTCAGCAAGTAGTGAGACTCTCATCAACCTAGTGAGACCCTGTTTCAAAATAAAAATAAATTGGTCTGGGGGTGTAACTCAGAGGTAGAATGCCTCTGGGTTCAAACCCCAGTGCCAAAAAAAAAAAAAAAGAATGAGTGTCCTCTGTGTACTTGTTTCAGAAGACCTCCAAGGTAATAGTGATAACAGAAAGTTGCCCAGACACACAGACAGCACGTTGACATTGATGTCTGTACCCATATCTAATAATAGTTTCTATATCTACATGTGTCGGTCAGCCCAGTAAATCTGAACAGACAACACAGAGGAAGGGAGATTCATTTGCTCACAGTTTTTGGAGATTTCAGAGGTTCAGTCCATGTCATGTGGGTCTGTGGAGTTCAGAGCATGGCGACAGGAAGCAGAAAGAGAAGACCACAAGGGCTCTGCTCTCACATCGTGGAGACTGAAAGCAAGAGAGAGCAAGGGGAAGAGAGACCTTATGTAATCCTCAAGGCCACACCCCCAGGGGCCCCTCCTTGGCAACCAAGCCCCGCCTCCAACATGACTGCCTGGTTTCCGAGAGAGCTAGGAGGGCCTTCTAAATCCAAACCATTATACGACATCTATCTAAGTCTATGTTTTTGATTTTTTGTTTGTTTTTTGTGATGCTGGGGATCAAATCCAGGGCCACATGCATGCTGGGCAAGCGATCCACCACTGAGCAATATCCCCAGTCCTTTTAAATTTATTTCGTGTGTGTGTGTGTGTGTGTGTGTGTGTTATTGGGGATTGAACCCAAGCAGTAGAAGGAGAAATGAGACAGGGAAAGGCAGTCCATACAGGATGAGCTGTGGACAGGCCACGATGGGAGACCCCCCACCCCCAAAGGCCAGCAGGAAACTGAAGACTTACCCACTGACTCCCACCAACCCCTGAGAGGAGGGCGCTCCCTGGAGAGGGGCGCTGGGTGTTAATCCCTCTGTTAGTTTTCTAGGCCTGGTGCAACCAGGTACTACAAACTGCGTGGCTTGAACAACAGAAACTTAACACGTCACAGCCCTGGAGACTCCAGCAGCACCTGCTGCAGACCCTCAGCTCCTGGTGCTACTGTCCCGGCAGCGCTCCCGATGCACAGCAAATTGGGTTAAAGCCCAGAAGGTCAGCAAGCCCCGGAGCATGACTAAAAGATTAAGAGTCGTATCTTAAAACCAGAAGCCAAGTGTGGCCGGCTCAGCTGCCGGGCCGTTATGGGAGCACATGAGCTGCCTGATAACGGGAAGTGGCTCCTAATGGCCCTTCAGATCATCCCATTAAGAGTTACAGTGATGGCTAAGCCCGATCTGAGTCGTGCTGGGAAGGCCATTAGGTCAATCAAAATACGCGGACACCTCACCATCTACGCCTAATTAACAAATGAGGTCCCACTGCCGACTCAGCAAAACGGAGGCTGGCCTCCAACCCTGCAGGGGGAGGGGACGATGCTCAGAGCAGCTGTCCATCACCGACTGGCCAATCAGAGCCCGAGGACCTCAGCTCTGGGCGGGAGGAGGATTGTCAAGTTGGAGGAATGGGAGGCGCTCGGAGAAGGCTCCTGCGCACACATCAGCCACGCCCTGATGGTGTGTATCTGTCTCCCGCGCTAACAAGCAAGCACCACAGTCAGCAAGCATCCCTGTTTGTCCAGGACTGCGGGGTTCCCCGGATGCTGGACCTTCAGGGCTGAACCAGGACGGTCCCCATCGAACCCTCGACAGTTGGTCCCTCCAGCCCCATGAGAGCAGGTCCTTGGGTAGTTTTATTCGTGAGTGTACCCCAGCACTAAAACAGTATCTGGCAAGATAGTAGATCTTCAATAATATGATTTGGATGAAGCCAGGCATGGTGGTACATACTGGTAGTCCCAGCTACCCAGGAGGCTGAGGCAGGAGGATCGCTTGAGCCCAGGAGTTTGAGGCCACCCTGGACAACATAGCAAGACCCCATCTCTTATTTTAAAAAAATAATGATGAAAGCCGGGCGTGGTGCCGCATGCCTGTAATCCCAGTATTTGGAAGGCTGAGACAGGAGGATCACAGGTTTGAGGCCAGACTCAGCAATTTACAAGGCCCTCAGCCCGTTGTGAGACCCTGTTTCAAAATAAATAAATAAATAAATAAATAAATAAATAAAAAGAGCTTGGAGTGTAATTCAGAGGTAGAAAGCCTCTGGGTGCAATCCCAGTACTACTACTAATAATAATAACCACCACAACAATAATGAAACCAGGCGTGGTGGCACATGCCTGTAATCCCAGTACTTGGGAGGCTGAGACAAGATTTTAGAGTTGAGGCCAGTCTCAGTAATTTAGCAAAACCCTCAGCAATTTAGCCAGACCATGTTTCAAAATAAATATAAAAAGTGCTGGGGTTGTAGCCCAGGGGTAGAACGTTCCTGGGCTCCATCCCCAGTACCAATAAATAAATAAATAATAGTAGTAATGGTATTGCTTGCTCGAAAGCAGGAATGAATGAATGAAGGAATGAGTCTCCTCTCCCACCAATCCCACAAGGTAACAATACAAAGAGCCTGGAAGATATTTTTTTTTCCTAAGCTATTCTTTCTTCTTACTTTCTTTTTTTTTTTTTTTTTTTTTTGCAGGACTGGGGATTGAACCCAGGTCCTTGAGCATGCTAGCCAAGTTATTCTTTATGCCCACAAAAATACACACGAGTAAGTAGATACATAATAGGAAACAGAAAAAAAAAACCAGATCATGACACAGGCATGATTCAGCAGTTTACTTTTCCCTGAACAATAAGCGGCACATCTCCTTCCAGGTCAGTAGACAGAGAGCTACCTGATTCTTTCCGATGGCTCCTGATGTTCCATCTCACCAACGTGCCATCATTTATTCTATTATTTGCTTATGGATAAAGTTGTGTTTCCAGCTTTTTCAAGGACAAATACAGGTTTGTTGTTTTTAATCTCTGCACATGTATTTTAACCTGCCGGCAACTCTGTATCAGGAGAGGCTGCAAAAGATCCAGGGCATTTTCAATGCACCGAGAGGTCAAGGCTCAGCTGAGTTAGAAGAACGCAGAGAAAGATCCCCCAGCCCGTAGCCCCACCCCAGCAAGACTGGAAGGGAAGAACCCCCATAGCTAGCCCTCTCTGATCCCCACTCCTCTCCAGGGGTGATGGATTGTTCCCTGGGGTGCAGAGAAAAATAGATGTGGTACCTGCCCTGGAAAGCCCCCCGCCCGACAGAAGGAAGCATGGAAGGGGAACTGTCATGTGCTTAAGCACCTACTGGGGGCTGCCCTACACGAATGGCTTGCTCACACCACCGGCTCCATCTTTAAACAAGTCTGCAATGGAGGGAAGATTATCCCAGTTTTACAGAAGAGAAGCTGCAGGTCAGAGAAGTGACGTGCCTGCCCAGGGTCAGATCATTAGTGACAAAGCCGGGGTTTGAACTTGGGTCTGGCTGCCTCCAAAGCCACTTGCCATGACACCAGGGGGTCTTGACCTTGGCTCTATGGGAATCATCATGACTATGTTGGACCCTTAAAGACACACACACACACACACACACACACACACAACTCTGGTCCCACCCCCAGAACAGCTGATGTAACTGGCCTGGGGTGTGACTCCCCACATCAGGCTTTAAAAAAAAACATGTGTCAGCCAGGCATCATGGCGCACGCCTGTAATCCCAGTACTTGGGAAACTGAAACAGGAGGGTCACAGGTTCGAGGACAGTCTCAGCAAATAGTGAGACTTTCATCAACCTAGCGAGATCCTGTTTCAAAACAAAAATAAAATAGGGCTGGGGATGTAGCTCGGAGGTAGAATCCCCCTGGGTTCCATCCCCGGTGCCACCAAAAAAAAAAAATGTGTCTGCTGGACATCATGGTGCACACCTATAATCCTAGTACTTGGGAGGCTGAGACAGGAAGATCCCAGATTCGAGACCAGCCTTTGCAACTTACTGAGCCTCTCAGCAACCTAGTGAGAACTTATTTCAAAACAAACAAAATAAAACAAAACAAAAAAAGGGCTAGGGGTGTAGCTTGGAGGTAGAATACCCCTGGGTTCAATCCCTAATACCAAAAAAAAAAACAAGTGTCTATATGTGCAGCCAAGGTTAAAAACAGCATCAGGACACCAGGGTCCCCTGTTGAGAATGCACCAGGCACCCTGGGGGTGTGGGGGCTGTGAGCAGGCTGGTGCTGGCCCTGGATAGGGCATGGGATCCCTAAGCAGTCCCAGGTGACACGGGTGCTGCGGCCTGTGGTCCACACTCTGGAAACACCACCCTAGGCGCTGAACCTCTGCGATCTTCTTCCCATGTCTGCTCCACAGATGGGACACCGAGGATGGAACAGGACATTCATCGCCATCCAAGAAGCAGGGTCACTGCGCTGGGCGCAGTCCGACCGTCTCCTCTCACGACGTTCGCTGAGATTGTACAGCCCAAGAGAGCGTCCCCTGTGGGTCCTTGTGGCCCAGGCCCAGCCCCAAATGACCACTTCCTTTCTGCCTGGTATGCTTACTGGGCCTGCCTTTAATTAAAGAAAGCCCTGCCTCCCCCCTCCCCATTAATTATTGTGCAAACACACACGTACTGTGCAAAAGGAGTGACAATCAGGTCACACCAAGAACCCTGGACGACAGCCACCTGCAACAGGACAGGCATTTCCATCTTCTTTCATCTCCCGAGAAAGGGGACCACTCTTTATAAACTGTTGGCTACTGTCAGCTAGATCTGAGCAGCTCGCCCCCATACCTTCCCCTCAAGAGAAAAACCGGGATGGAAAGGGCAGAAAAGACACTCGGAGGTCATGTGGGCCATCTTCCAGCATCTCCGTCTCCTGGCAGGGCGGCAGTCGACCAGGCTTCCCGGGTACCAGGAACCCGGAGGAACGCGATCTCCCGGCGCCCCCTGCTGGGGGAGTTGGGAACCGCTGAGAAGGCGACGCAGCCGCAACCGCAGAATGTCAAGGTCTCTGAGGCCCGGCCTCCTCTTGCAAGGTGCACATTCCCCTGCAAGATGAGTCCGTTTTTGCAAAGCTACCTTGAGCTGGGGGTGCAGCTCAGTGATAGAGCGCTCACCTAGCATGCGCCAGGCCCTGGGTTCCATCCCCAGCACTGCAAAATAGAAAACTACTTTGTGTTTTCATAGACATGTTCTCAGCTAATTCCCACAGCTGTGTCTCTGGTAGACAGTCACTCAGTCACCAGACATTCACTGGGCACTAAAAGGAGTCCAGCTGTGTGACAGACACTAGATATATATATATATATATTTTTTTTTTTTTTTTGCAGTACTGGGGATTGAACCCAGGGGCATTCTATCTCCGAACTCCACCCCGAGCCCTATTTTTTATTCTTTATTTTGAAACAGGGTCTCTCTAAGTTGTGGAGGGCCTCA
>PVJS01016615.1:24496-37355 GCA_004027185.1 Glis glis | reverse complement strand
GTATAGTTTTTCAAAGTAGTTTCTGATTATCCTCTGGATTTCCGTGCTGTCGGTGGTAATATCCCCTTTTTCATCTCTTATTTTAGTAATTTGGGTTGATTCTCTCTTTCTTTTGGTTAGGTTGGCTAGTGGTTTGTCTATCTTGTTTATTTTTTCAAGGAACCAGCTTTTGGTTTTGTTGATTTTTTGTATTTTTTTTTATTCTCTACTTCATTGATTTCTGCTCTAATTTTAATAATTTCCTGTCTTCTACTAGCTTTGGGGTTAGACTGTTCCTATTTTTCAAGGGCTTTGAGGTGTGTCATTAGATTATTTATTTGGTGATTTTCTGTTCTTCTATGTGGGCACTCAGTGCTATAAATTTTCCTCTTAATACTGCCTTCAGGCTGTCCCAGAGATTTTGATATGTTTTGTCTCTGTTTTTGTTTGTTTCTAGGAATTTCTTAATTTCTCCCCTTATTTCTTCTTGTACCCATTCCTCATTCAGCAGTGTGGTATTCAATCACCACGTGTTTATGAGGTTTCTCTGGGTCTTCTTAGAGTTGATTTCTAATTTCATTCCATTATGGTCTGAAACGATGCAGGGGATTATGTCACATTTTTTGAACTTGCTAGTACTCACTTTGTGGCCTAGAATATGGTCTATTTTAGAGAAAGTTCCATGAGAAGCTGAAAAAAAATATGAATTCAGCTGTAGTTGGGTGGAATATTCTGTATGTGTCTACTAGGTCGATTTGGTTTATGGTGTTCCTTAGGTCTGAGGCATCTTTACTGACCTTTTGTCTTGAAGATCGATCTAGTGGTGTGAGAGGTGTTTTGAAGTCTCCCAATATTATTGTATTGGGATCTATGTGTGATTTAATGTCATGAAGGGTTTCTCTTATGAAAGTGGCTGCACCTATGTTTGGGGCTATTGTTATATCCTCTTGCTGGATTGTTCCTTTTACCAGTAAGAAATGACCTTCTTTGTCTCTTCTGATAAGTTTAGGTTTGAAGTCTAATTTGTGTGATATCATAATTGCTACTCCTGCTTTTTTTCGAGTTCCATTAGCATGGATTACCTTGCTCCACCCCTTCACCTTTAGTTTGTGTGCATCTTTACTTGTAAGGTGTGTTTCTTGCAGGCAGCATATAGACGGATTGTGATTTTTAATCCATTTTGCCACCTTATGTCTTTTGATTGAGGAGTTGAGGCCATTTATATTCAGCGTGATTATTGAGAGATGGGTTTTTATTCCTAACATTTTGAGATTTAATTTCTGTTTGAGGTTGTGTTTGTTCTTTGCCTAGTTGTTTGTTTGATGGAAATCATTCTTTCTCTGGTTCTGGAATTTCCTTATTTTTTCTTTTTTGTAATTAATCTCTTTGAGCATTTTCTTTAGTGCTGGTTTGGAAGACATAAAGTCTTTCAGCTTCTGTTTGTCATGGAAGGTTTTTATTTCTCCATCAAATTTGATAGATATCTTTGCTGGGTAGACAAATCTTGGCTGGAGGTTGTTTTCTTTCAGAGTTTGGAATATGTTGCTCCAGCCTTCCTGGCTTTCATGACTTGATTTGGAAGGTCGGGAGTGATTCTTATAGGTTTGCCTCTGAATATTACTTGCTCTTTTGTTTTCACTGCCTTTAAGATTCTCTCCTTGGCCTCCACATTGGTCAATTTGATTATTATGTGGCGTGGTGAGCCTCTTCTCTGATCCTGTCTATAAGGGTGCTGCGACCCCTGGGTTGCAAGTCTGTCCCACCCAAATGTCACCAAGGATTTTCTGCTTATCCACGCATCTACCGCATCCCACAGCAGACCCACTCCCGCCTCCGCCGGGGCAATCTGCACTGTCTCAGACCCCGCGAGTCCCTGTGGCCGCGCTGGGTGGTCTCCCCCTGGGGCTGCTCATTGACTTACGGTCTTGTTGAGCGCTGCTCTTAATCTCTAGTGTGGGGGGTGGGCTCAGCCACTGCCGCAGGGTCTGGTCAGGCCTCCGGGTCCTGAGGACTCTACCGAGTGTGGATTGAACTGCTGCTCGCTTTTGTCGCTGATGCTCTGCAGTGCTGGTTTTAGAAGAGCTCCCTGTCTTCTTTGTTGGTGGTCTGCAGAAGCTGCAATGCCGGTAGCTGTCAGCGCAGTTTGACCAAGATGGCACCGCTGCCACTTCTGCCGACGCAGCAGTTCGGGTCTGTGTCGCACGTCGAGCGAGTAGGTGCTTGCTTTCACTGCTGCTATTGGGCAGTTGCTGGGTTCACAACAGGTCACTGGCATCTCCATTGGTCTTTTGTGGAAGCCACAATGCTGGTAGCCGCTGGTAAAGTCCTGCCGAGATGGCGCCCCTGCAGCCGCTGTAGCCGCCGCCATTTGGTCTCCTGAGTATGGATGAGCTGCTGCTTGCTTTCGTCTCTGCTGATCTGCAGCTGCTGAACTTCCAACAAGTCTCTGGCTTCTCTGCCAGCGGCGTGTGGAAGCTGCAATGCCGGTAGTGGCCGGCGCGGTCTGGCCAAGTCTATCCTAATTTAAAAAAATCTATTGACCTTTTAGGATGTAAGATGATAGATTCCTTAATTAGTTTATTCTCATCATTCAAACTAAACATATCATTTGTCTCTACTTCAACTTCTATCTGTAGCTCTATATCTTCCCACCCTCCAAAGTACGATATGACCTTGGAGATTTATCAGCTCTTCAAAGGTGTACAAATAAGTACAGGATTCAGAATTTGTGCTCATCAGGACAGGAGGGTGGGCTGAAGCTTAGCTTTGTACCCACTAAGAAGGTAGTGTTTGCTAAGCAAATTAATAGGATAAACTCTCTTGCAAAGGAATATTTAAGCTACTTAAGAGAATAAACTGCTTTCAAGCATCCATTCACATGCAAATGAATGATATACTAATTATGAGCCATTCTTCTCTTTTCATTAAAGCCTGCTCCCTGGGGACCTCTATTAGGTAGAACTTTATTAAGTCATGATTCCTAAATATATAGAACAACATTTCTTCCTTAGAAAAGCAACCTATTTTAAGTCAGAGTTTTTCATTGGTTCAGACATCTGTCTTCCCTCAAAGGCAATTAAAAATTTTACTGAGAAGCTGGGTGTGGTGGTTCACACCAGTAATCCCAGTACTTGGAAAGCTGAGACAGGAGGATCACAGGTTGGAGGACAACCTGAGGAAGTAGTGAGACTCTCAACAACCTAGTAAGACCCTGTTTCAAAATAAAAATAAAATAGGGCTAGGGGTATAGCTTGGAGGTAAAATCCCCTTGATTCAACCCCCAGTACCACACACACACCAAATTACCAAGAAAAATATATTGAGTGCATCCTACATGCCAGGCACTGTGCTAGGCACTGGAAACCCCAGGGTGGGTAAGATGTGATCCCTGTTTAGGAAAGACCCACAGAAGAGTAATTCTATTCTTCCTTCCCAGGAAGTCTAAGTTTTCCATTAATGAATGTTTTAGCAGAGGCTGAAGCTCACATACACAGCACAGAAGTAGAGAGAGGGGATTAAAGAATCTTCAGGTGTCATGTGACATCCTCTGAATAGCATGACTTGAGAGTAATCTGTGTTGTGCAGACCAAATAGGTTTATAATGCCAGGCATGGTGGCACACACCTGTAATCCCAGTACTTGGGAGGCAGAGACAGGAAGACCACAGGTTCGAGGCCAGCCTTAGCAACTTAGTGAGACCCTGTTTCAACCTAAAAAAATAAAAATAAAAGTGACCAATAAATGAATAAAAAATGTTCAACATCATTAGCAATCAGAGAGATGCAAATACCCTGAAATTTCAGATAACCTCAATTAGAATGGCAATCATTAAAAACACAAATGATAAAAAATGCTGGTGAGGATGTGAAGAAGTAGGAACTCTAATACACCATTGGTGAGACTGCAAATTAGTGCAACCACTTTGGAAAACAGTGTGGAAGATCCTCAGAAGACTGGGAATGAACCTACCATATGACCCAGCAATACCACTTCTAGGCATCTACGCAAAAGGACTGAAACCAAACTACCAGACTAATGCATGCCTATTTATGTTTATAGCTGCACAATTCACAATTGCCAAACTATGGAACCAGCCAA
This sequence comes from Glis glis, assembly GCA_004027185.1. Lineage (NCBI taxonomy): Eukaryota > Metazoa > Chordata > Mammalia > Rodentia > Gliridae > Glis > Glis glis. Next base: position 33,278 of record PVJS01016615.1, on the reverse strand, counting down.
GATTTCCATCAACAGATGACTGGATTACAAAACTATGGGATATGCACACAATGGAATTTTACAAAGCCATAAAGAAGAACAAAATTACGTCATTTGCAGGGAAATGGATGGAATTAGAGAACATTATGCTAAGTGAGATTAGTCAGTCACAAAAAGCGAAAAGTCAGATGATATCACTAATTTGTGGAAGCTAGGGAGAATAGGACATAGGAGGAACTCCAGACAAAGAAGGAGAAACCTTAGATGAGTAAAGAAGGCGACCTAACTGAGGGATATAGGAGGCAGGAAAAGGGAAACACCCTAATGCGCAGGATGTACATATACAAACTTATCAAAGTCATCTACTATGCTGAGCACCAGAAGGAGGGAAGGGGGTGGGAATGGGGGTGGGAATTGGGGGAGGGCCAATTGACCAATTTGTGCAAGTATACTTCTACCACCCTGAAACCCATCAAGATGTATGATTACATTGCACCAATAAGTAAATATAAATAATAAATAAATAAACAAATAAATAAATATCAGCAAAAAATAGGGCTGGGGATGTAGCTCAGAAGTAGGATACCCCTGAGTTTTTTGGTGTCACCACCAAAAAAACAAAATTAGGTTTATAACCTTCCATGTAAATGTTAGTTATATCACAAATTAAGAAGCTGACTTTTAATTTCCATGATGAACATTGCAATTTAAAGAAGAAAGACCCAGTAGCTCTTAAAGAAAAAAAGAAAGATAGGCAGAAATTTGAATGATAGCAGTATCCTTCTTATCACCAACTTTGGGGAGTGAGGGGATCCTCTGGCAGAATTTTCCAATTATCCAAATCCTTAGCCCTTTAAGAATCAAACAGTGGTTTTTTGTTTGTTTGCTATCCATTCCAAATAGAAATCTTTTTCAGGCAGAGCAAGATGGTGCACAACTGTAATCTCAGTGCTTGGGAGTCTGAGACAAGAGGATCATATGTTTGAAACCAGCATCAGCAACTTAGCAAGACTCTCAACAACTTAGTGAGACCCTGTTTCAAAATTAAAAATAAAATAGGGCTGTGGGTGTAGCTCATAGGTACAATGCCCCTGGGTTCAATCTCCACTACTACACACACATACACATAACATACATACACACACACACACACACACACACACACACAAATCTTTTTCAATGGATAAAGAAATCTTCCATATACTATTGAACAGCTCAGATTCTTGAGTACCAATCATGAGTCCTTTCTTCTTAGGATGAATATCAAGTCTCCATCAATATGTGTCCTGAATCTGGCCACTTACCTTTTCCTCCACACTTTGGCACAAAGCATACCATTCATCAGGATTATTCCAATCATCTTCTAAAGCTCTCTGTTTCTGTTCTTAGCCCCTTAGAATCTCTTGTGATCCTTTAGGATTGTAAGACATGTCAAACCCTCAATGGTTTCCCATCTAGCACCAAGTCAAGCGGCCTACAGAGAACTACTTGACTTGACTTTGTCTCTCATCATTCTTCCTCTTGCTCATGCTGCCTTCCTTGCTATTTCTCAAACACATCATGAACCTTCCATCTGAGAGCCTCTGCATCTTCTGTCTGTTGTGTAGGAAATGCTCTTCCTCCAGATATCTCCATAGCTGTGGCTTCACTTCCTTCAGCAGCCTTCCATAGCAAGGCCTCCTTTGCCACCCATTTTAAATTGCACCCCTCCCTGAATTCCCTTACTTTCTTCCCTGCTTTATATCTTTTATACACTTATCACTATCAGAAAGACTGTATTGGCTACTTATTTTTCCCTCCTGACACAAGGGCAGGGGCTTCTGTCTCTCTTGTTCACTGCAGTAATCCCTAAGAGTCTGCCTGGCATACAGCAGGCAGTTATTAAGAGTCTGTGTAATCAATTAGTTAATCTATGAATTGAAGGGTCTCATCATGAACCATTAGTTGAGGCCCTTCCTGCACCTCAGATGTGCATATCGGAGGTCTGAGAATGGGAAGGAACTAGGTGTCATTTGCATACAAAGCAATGCTATGGCCCATTGCTGGGATTTATTCCCACATTTTTCAAAGAAAGATGTGAGTTTATAATATTTAAGAAATAGTAACCTAAATGACTTTACAGTATCATTTTCTTAATCCGTGTCTTCCTTTTTAGTTTTTCTATTTCCTCCATCATTATTACACTAATTCTTGTCCCTTTTTTGCTCTTAACAGTACCACCTTCTCAAGTCACATTGTATGCAGTTGATAAAAACATGTAAAGCTTTTGTCACAAATAATACTAATTAGCTTCTGAGAAATATCTGAGTGGCCCTGTCACTCACACCAAGAGATGGTGCCTGTGCTGCCAGGATGGGGAGCAGCCACCCATCTGCTGTTAAAACTTGGTGCATGTCGGCCACTCGGTGCTTCTTTCATTTCCCATTTCCAAGCCATTCTATCCACCTGAAATTTCCAGATATGTAGTTCATAACTGAGTGAAGCATCTCTGGGCCCTTTTGTTTTACCTTGGTGATACAATATTAAACTTTTTATTATTTTTTTTTTATTTTTTGGCACTGGGGATTGAACCCAGGGGCATTCTACCTCCAAGCTACACCCCCAGCCCTATTTTTTTATTCTTTATTTTGAAACAGGATCTCACTAAGTTGTTGAGGGCCTCACTAAGTAGCTGAGGCTGGCCACGAACCTGCGATCCTCCTGTCTCAGCCTCCAAGTACTGGGATTACAAGCGTGCACCACCATGCCCGGCCCAACTTTTTAAAATATACTTTTATTGGTGCTTTGCAATTATACATTATAACGAGGTTCAGAGTGATAGAAACATACATGCACACACCACCTGGTGCATTCTCCTTCAGATCCCACCCTGCTCCATCCGCCTCCCGTAAATATTATTGAGATTAGTACTAATAACTTCATATATGTACTCATTATTATTTGAACTGTTTCCTTCATCAAGTCTCTACCCTCCCCAAATCCCCTTCCACTATTCTACCAGTATCTCTGATCATTTATCTGAACTCCCTTTTGTTTCTTGAATTTTTTTCTGGCTTCCACGTATGAGAGAAAACATACAATCCTTCATTTTCTGAGACTGGTTAATATCACTTAGCATAATATTCTCTAGTAGCATCCATTTTCCTGCAAATGACAATTTTGTTCTTCTTTGTGGCTGATTAAAATTCCATTGTGTGTATATGCCACAGTTTTGTAAACCATTCATCTGTTGACAGACATCTAGGCTGGTTCCGTAATTTGGCTATTGTGAATTGTGCCGCTATAAACATGGATACGCATGTATCACTATAATATTCCGACTTGAATTCCTTTTGAAAGATACCCAGGAATAGTATAGCTGGATCATATGGTGCTTCCATTCCCAGTCTTCTGAGGAACCTCCACATTGATCTCCATAGCAGTTGTACTAACTTGCAATCCCAACACCAACACTTACACTAACATTGTATAACCCACATCCTCACCACATTTACTATTGTTTGTATTCTTAATTATTTCCATTCTAACTGGACTCTTTGGGTAGTTTTTTTTTTTTTTTTTTTTTTGTGTGTGTGTGTGTGTTTGTTTTTGTGTTATTGAGGATTGAACCCAGGGGCATTCTGTCTCTGGGCCACACCACAGCCATATTTTATTTTTTATTTTGAAACAGGAGTTCACTAAGTTACTGAGTGCCTTGATAAGTTACTGAGGCTGGCCTCAAACCTGTGATCCTCCTGTCTCAGCCTCCCTAGTACTGGGATTACAGGTGTACACCACCACATCCAGCTTCAGGATATTTTTAATTTGTATTTCCCTAATTACTAATGATGTTGAACATTTTTCATTTATTTGTTGGCCATGTGCATTGCTTTTTTGAGAAGTGTCTATTCAGTTCAATTGCCTGTTTTTAATCAGGTTATTTGTTTTAGTGTGTTTTTATTCTTTGAATATTCTAGATATTAGTCCTCTATCAGAGGAGTAGGTAGAAAAGATTTTCTCCCATTCTGTAGGCTCTCTCTTCAGACTCTTTTTTATTAATGTGCCTTTATTGGTGCATTATAGTCTCACATCATAATGTAAATCATGTCGACAGTGGCATACATGCACTCAGCATTTGGTGCTCCCCCTACCTTCCCATTTCCCCCCTTCCCAATACTGAGTACTGAGGCTGACGTTGGTATATTCACATATGTACACATAGTCGATGGTAGAACTTCCATTAATGAACCTCAGTCTTCCTCCTCCCCTTCCCTTAGTCCACCTCCCTGGCTCCACTGAGGTTTCTCCTCCATTATCTGGAGTCCCTCTGGTTCCCTATACTCCCTAGCTTGCATATATTAGAGAAAACATATGTTCCTTCATTTTCTATGACTGGCTAATCTCACTTAACATGATGTTCTCCAGGTCCTTCCATTTTCTTGAAAATGACATAATTTTGTTCTTCTTTATTGCTGAGTAGAATTCCATTGTGTGTATTTCCCATAATTTTGTAATCCATTCATCCACTGATGGACACCTAGGTTGGTTCCATAATTTGGCTATTGTGAATTGTGCTGCTATGAACATAGGTATGCATATATTACCCTAGTTCTATGATTTTGGCCCCTTTGGAAAGATTGTTTCCTTCATTGCATAAAAGCTTTTTAATTTGATGCTATCCCATTTATTGATTCTCATTTTTATTTCCTGAGCTTTGAGGGTTTTATTGAGGAAGTCAATACTAGTGCCTATATGTTGGAACATTGGTCTTATTCTTTCTTCAAGTAATTGCAAAGTCTCTGGTATAATTTCTAGGTCTTTGATCCATACTGGGTTGACTTTTGTGCAGGGTGAGAGACTGAAGTCTAATTCCTTTCTTCTACATATCAATAACCAGTTTTCCCAGCACCATTTGTTGAAAAGGCTGTCTTTTCTCCATTGTATGTTTTTGGCACCTTTGTCAAAAATCAACTGGCTGTAAGTGTGAGGGTTTGCCTCTATATTTTCTATTCTATTCCATTAGCCTATGTGTTTGCTTTCGTGTCAATTCCATGCTGTTTTTATTACTATCGTTCTGTAGCATAATTTGAAATCAGGTATTGTGGTGTCTCCAGCATGGTTTTTATTGCTCAAAATTGCTTTGGCTATTCTGGGTGTTTTGTTTTTCCATATGAATATTAGAACTTTATTTTTCAGCTCCATAAAGAATGGCAATGGTATTTAATGGGAATTGCATTGAATGTGTAGAGCACTTTTGGTAGTATGGCCATTTAATAATATTTATTCTGCCTATCCAAGAGCATGAGAAGTCTTTCCATCTTCTAATATCCTCTTCAGTGGTCTATAATTTTCATTGTAGAGGTCTTTTACCTCCTTGGTTGGTTTTCTTCCTAGGTATTCTATTCTTCAGAGTTTTAGAAAATTTTTCTGAGACAATTGTTTAAATACCAGTGAAACTTATTTTAGATTGCTATACTTATTCAATATGTAAGTATTAAATTTTATTAATAAAAGTTTAACTTAAGATAAAAGTGAAAATGCATTTCATTTTATACTTTTCTATCTCAGAATCTGAGAAATGGTCTCATCCAAGGAAGGTGTTTTCTCATGTCCTAGTTTGTGCTGAACATGAGTCATTTGTGCCCCAGTATTCCCCTACTGCTACTATTCTGCCTCATGACTTTTGGCTTTACCTGCAACTTCCATAACTGCCAGTTACTGCCTGAAGTATATGGAGGCCCTCACAGGTCAGAATGCCTTCTCCTTGGGGATCAGGGTTACTTCTGTCTTCTGATCTCTGGAGGCCTTGCACCATTTTCTTTGATTTCTGGGGTTCCAGATTCATTTTCTTATGCTAATCATTTGAGATTTGTCCTTGCCCTCAATAGGAACTTGCTATTCCTTTATGGACTCTGAAACTATTATACTTTTAAGCTTTGCTCTCTGACCTGCAACCCTGATCTAACCAACAGGAAATGGTCTCAAACTCATATAATTGCACATTAATTATTAATAGTAATAAATACAATTTGTTGAGTAATATTGAAATGCCAGGAACTATTCAAAGAACTTCCCACACATTATTATATTTAATCTTCACAGCACCCCATGAAATTCATCCTTAATCTCTAAAAGAACTAACACAGCCAGGCGGGGTGGCGCACGCTTGTAATCCCAGTACTTGGGAGGTAGAGACTGGAGGATCGCATGTTCGCGGCCAGCCTCAGCTACTTAGTGAGGCCCTCTGCAACTTCGTGAGACCCGGTTTCAAAATAAAGGATAAAAAAATAGGGCCGGGGGTGTAGCTTGGAGGTAGAATGCCCCTGGGTTCAATCCCCGGTACCGCAAAAAATAAATAAATAAATAAAAGAACTAACACTTCCCATTACCAGCGATGAAATGATGTGGCATCTATCTAGGAATGTATGCATATGTCCGTATTTGTATTTTTGAAAACTTGTTTAGATAATAGGAAAATTGTGTTTCTACTTTTAAATAAGAAATAACCTGTCAGAGAAGACTTAAAGAAAACAAAAATCTAAATCTAAATAACGGTCCAGTACTTATTTACTAATTATTATAAGCTTTGAATATCTCAATAAATGCTTTTTTACTTATCTCTTATTATTGCCTATCTCAGGTGACTTTTGATATATCCTGACATTATCTCATCTATTTTTGACTGTTATTTGTAGTATAAGTGTGATTCCTTTCATGGCCCCTCCTGCTGCTGGCATTCTGAATGCTAAATTTCCCTACTTGCCTCTCAATTTCAAAGTGGCTTAGCCATCTCTCCTGCCAACAAGTGTTGCATCTTCTTCCTCTTTTCTGTCTTCTGAGTAGCTATAAAGGGCACCCAACCTGTTTTTAATTTACACCTTAGTGCTTCCAATTGTGTTGGCCACTGATCAAAGGCAGCAGGGCAGCAGAACCATTGGGGTGCTTGTTAAAATTCAGATTCCTGGATCCCACCCTTAGGAGATGATTCAGTGCCTCTGACCTTGCATTTTTACAACAGTCCTTTGTGATAGTAATGTGCACTAAAGTTTGAAAATAACTGTTTTAGATGAAAAATTCTCTTATCACTCGACTTCTTAAAGGGGCCTTATGTTTTTTTAATAAATACCATCAAACAAAATGTGACTTAAACACGTTGCTTAATAAGGAGAAAGATGCAGATGCTAGTGTTTTTCTACATGGAGGGCCTTTTATATACTCACTCTCATCTCTGTCTGTTGAGCCTACTTCTGGAAGCTTCTGTGAACCTTTCTTTTTTTAATGTTCATTTATTGGTGCATTGTAATTATACATTTTGATATATGTCAGGGTATGAACATCATACATGCACACATTGCACATTTAGCCCTCCCTTCAATCCCCCCCTATTCCCTCCCCCTTCCCTCCCTTTCATGCTCCGGATAGTGATTGAGTCTTATATGTGAACCTTTCTAGTATGCACCTAATAAGTACTTGTCTGTACAGAGTGTGATGGTTGCCTTGGAGCCTGCTGCACCAAGATTAAATTGGTCCCATAGGCTCAGAAGAGGTGAATTTTGAATGATTACAAATATGTGTGTGACTCTGTGTGTGTACTTATGTATGTGTATGTGTACATATACATATATTTACATATATGTGTATGTTTTACATATATGCATATATAAACATGTTACTTTCTTTGTGTGTGTGTGTATGTGTGTCACTGGGGACTGAACCCTATAGTGTTCTACCTCCGAGCCCTACACCTCTGGCCCTTTTTTATTTTCGTTTTGAAACAGGCTCTTGCTAGGTTACTGAGAGTCTTGCTACATTGCTGAGGCTGTTCTTGAACCTGCAATCCTCTAGTCTCAGCCTCCCAAGTACTGGCTCTTCTATGGGTGTTATACATATAACTTTTAGATGATAAAATTAATATATACAAAAAACAAACTCCTACTCTCATCTTTCATAGTTTAATGTTTATAATATCCCATCAAACCATGATATAACTGTTGCTATGACAGCCACAGTAGTTTGGAAAGCTGAGAAAGTGAGAGATGATAGATGAAATGTAGATTTGTTTATGGCTGCATCATACCTGCATAGTTGTTGAAAAGCTATGTGAGGAGTCTACGCACACAAGCCATCTATTTCTGTTGAAGTAACAGGTCTTTGGTATGTTTTTTGTATTGGCCTAAATTTAGCCTCAGAATCATTTTTAACACAATGGTCAAAGGGAACAATAACAAAAGCTTAAATATGGCATGGGTGCTAAAAACAGTTTTGAGAGAAAGACAAAAACTCTTTCTTCTCTGAACTCTGAGTGCCTAGCACAGTTTCTGACACCCAGTTGCTCAATAAATAACAAATAAGTGAATGGTCAAAAATGCTTATTTGTGAGTAGCTTTATGATTTGAAGTTTGATTTTTCTCTTTTATTGAATATTGCCCACCCTCTTATATAGCTTTTGGGACTTACCCTGTCTGTAAATGGTATTTCATCTTGGATGTATTGATACAACTGCTTATAGTAGAAAAATTCTTAATCCTAGAGTCTCATTGCTAATTCCTACCTCCTAAATATACGGGAAACTCCTCAGAGGCAGAGGTAAGATGATAGCTCTCATCTACTAAAGAAGTGTGCTGTGGGCCGGGCGTGGTGGCGCACGCTTGTAATCCCAGTACTTTGGGAGGCGGAGACCGGAGGATCTGGGTTCGCGGCCAGCCTCAGCTCTCTCTCTCTCTCTCTCTCTCTCTGTTTCTCTCTCTCTACTTAGTAAGGACCTCCGCAACTTCATGAGACCCGGTTTCAAAATAAAGGATAAAAAATAGGGCCGGGGGCGTAG
>PVJS01016615.1:0-24396 GCA_004027185.1 Glis glis | reverse complement strand
GAAGTGTGCTGTGTCTGTCATTGTGCTAAGTGCTTTACATACACCTTCACATTTAATCCTGGTAGAAACCTTGTGAGATACATTTTGTTTTCCCCATTTTAAAGATGAGAAACAGAACACAGAAAGACTGAGTAATTTGCCCAAGGTCACATAGGTAAGTGGTAGAACATGGGCTGTGTGACTCTATCTATAGGACTAGTTGTCCTTGTGCTATATTTTACACGTGTTTGCCTCCTCAGAATATGTCAAAGTTCCCCACATGTAAAAGGTGCTTAATAAATTATTTTTCTATTATTCTGTGTAGCTCAATAAGCTGGCACAGACACAACAGATACTTAGTACGCCAGATGACATCCTGCATTATTTGGGCCACACCTCAGTCAGTATAGCATAATAGGTACTGTTATGAATTCCTATAGCCACATTCTTGGGTTTGAATCTTTGCAACACCACTTGTGAGACCTTGGACAAGTTACTTTACTTTTCTGTATCTCAATTTTTTCATCTGTAAAATAAGGATGTTTGGCGTAATTATTAAATAAATTGATATGTGTAAAGCAACTAGAATAATTCCCACATGTAGTAATTTCAGTTAAATGCTTTCTAGGATTACTATTGTCCAGGAGGGAAAACCCAGTGCTCTGTGACTTTCTTCTATCCAGTAATGTTTGATGACACAATAAATATGGGTCAAGTTTAGGTTGGGTGGACAAGATTGACATGATGCTATTTTATTTTTTTATTTTGAAACAGAATCTCACTAGGTTACTGAAAGTCTCACTACATTGTTGAGGCTGTCATTGAACCTGCAATCCTCCTGTCTCAGCCTCCCAAGTACTGGAATTACAGGCATGCACCACCATGCCTAGCCAAAGAGCAGAGAATAGGGACCAAGAAAATGAGAAAAAAGTGGTTATGGTAGTTCAAGTGTAAGGTCGAGATGTCCCCACATATAAACATGGCAGACGGGAATGAATGGAGATATACATGAAAGAAGCAGTAGGATGTGTTGACTGACTAGAAAGAACATATAAGTGCTTGCTAAAGGACTTCCAAGTGGTTATTTGTAGAGATGGATCCAGAATGCAAGTCTTCTAACTCTGGTTCCCCGTGGTCATAATGCAGTGATGGAAGGGTTTCCCATTATCATGTGGTTCTCAAAGTGTGGTCCCAGCACCATCTGGGAACTCCTTACAAATGTAAATTTTGAGGCCCCACCCCTGTGAATCAGAAACTACAGAGGCTAAGCAATCTCTGGTTTAACAAGCCAGCCAGGTGACTCTGATGGCCAAAATATTTGAGAATCACTGAGGTAATTTATTCATTCATTTAATAATTATTTAGAAAGCTTATTATGTCCTAGGTAGTTATATCTGTAAACAGAGGTCCAGGTGCCCTTCAGGAACTTAGAGTACAGTGGGAGAACACAGGCATTAACAACTACACAAATAGTAAAAAGTGTCACAGAAGCAAAAAAAGTGTGTGAGCACATTTAATAGGGGGCATAATAAACAGGACACATTATCTGCAGAAGTGACATTTAGGATGAACCTTGAACTGTGAACAGGAGTTTCCCGTGGTTATAGAGAAGCAGAGGCTTGAGGAGGATGAAGCATTAGCAGAGACCCGTCTGTCATGCAGGTTCCTTGGTTTTCATCCCACATGAAATGAGAACCCACCAAATGGTGTTGAGAAGCAGCCTCATGAGGCTTGCATTTTAAAAAACTGCCTTTTCTCTACTTGTGTAGAATATATTTGATATCACTGTAATCTACATGGGTGTAAATTCAGCCATCCTCACCTGTGGCCCCAGTACCCTCAGACATCTCCAATTTGTCTGTCCCTCTGCCTTCTGCTTGGAAAGTCCAGCCCTGATGTCTCCCTTCAAATGTGCATGCTTTCTGACCTTAAAATTCTCCTGGCTTGTTCAAAAGCAGTTATTAGAGTTTGAGTTTTAAACTGGCCTCCAACCATGAAACCACCAAGAGTTTCAATTTAATTTCCCTTTCATGCCCATTCACACCTTGACTCCTTTGAGAAAACCCAACTATTGATACTGATAATAAGCTCATTTTATGCTTTGGAAAGAAAAAATGCTCAGCTGAATTCACCATTAAATATACTCCTCTCATGATGAAGTCTACATTTAAGTCAGGCTCCTATTAGCTGAGAAAAGTGTCCACTGAGGTATGAAATGTTTATTGTAGCTAGTTCCTGCAAGCACTGCCAAAAGAGAGATAGTATTTTCAATGTCCAAAAGCCGCAATGCACAAGACATGAATTATGTATGCCTGTCTCTTTAGAACAAATCAGTAAAAATTATCCCATAGGGCAGACTGTGGGAATCGGGGGCCCCTGAAAGAAATGTGTTGGCTTGGTCTTCTCAGCATCAGAAACTTGGGGATGTGCAACTGGTGACTGAATGAGATTCCAAATCACAACCTTCAATATTTCAGGGGGAAAGGGTAGGAATGAGCAGTGACCTGCATTTCTGAACATCATCAGTCAAGATACCAGTAATCAACACATGATTATTATTCTCATCAGCCCAGAGCATGAAAGTAATTGAGTGAAAAAAATCCTCCCATTATGTGAAATGATTATTGCCTTTGAGCCATAATAAACAATGATCTCGCCCTGGTGCTAGGCAGCAAAACAAATGAGGGCTGCCTGCTGCTGGTGCAGGGCCAGAACTACCAGGAGAGCCTGTAGCCACCAACCCCTCCAGGACCTGAGTTCATTTTCAGAGCTGAGGAGGTGCCGCTCAAATGCCCCTCTTAGATGCAACATTTGGCTCCATACTGGGAGGTTGGCTGCCTTGCACAAGCCTCCTCTCCAGCACCCAAGTTCACACCTGCCACTTGGCTCCCAGAGCAGGGAGGATGTCCATTAAGAGGCAGTGATTGTGGAACATGGAGACTTAACTTTTTGCTTTTAAATGTAAGTTGTCAAACCAAGCAGCTAGGTAAGCAGAAGTCAGCAGGAGGGCAATAAAGGGAAAGGTTTTCCAAAGGGATGCTAGGAAAGAGAGGCCAGAGATTAATGATCTGAAAAGGCCCTCTGCTTCTGTCAAGGCTCAACAAGGTAGAGGAATTCTGGGGGCAGATCGGATGTCCCCCACACGCTGAGCTGGGAAGAGCCAGTGGACAGCTTTGTAGGAAAGACTGTAAGTGATGAGCTCAGGCTTCCATCTCTCTTCCCTCACCTTGCAATGCGGGCTCAGCTGTTCAGGCACCTTTGCATAAATTAGATGCCACTCCTGCCTCCCTCTTAGGGCCAGCCACCCTTGCATAAGCACATCCTTCACAATCATAGGCGACAACTCAGAGGACACTTTGCAGTTTTAAATCACGCAGGTATACTCCAAGGTATCACCAGAAATGCATAGTTACAAAAAGAAAGGGCCACTAGTGATTTCAGCTCCAACATTTAAAGAGCTTAGAAGTGGTTACGCCTATTTTTCTAACTAGAAAAAGCTGTGTAGACTGAAAATCAATGACTTCTTTTGAACCCATCAGAGAATTGAGGATGCAAGGCAAATAGATACCCCAAATCTAGAGAGACAGTGGAAACCAGAGAATCATGGCTAAGAATCACTTACCTGGACAGAAGCTACTAAAACCATAAGCTGGCAGGAAAACTTAAATGGTAGATTTGGTGAACTGCTGGGGATTGAGTTTAGATTATCTGAACAGTGAGAAATTCCTGGTGCTACAGGCTTGGGAGGCCCCCCACTTTGGCAGGGCTTATTCTAGGAAACTCACCAGGTTCTCACAACGAAGAGGCAGGAAAGATCACTTCCTGGCCATAGAGGGGAGAAGAAGAAACATTAAAAAATGTGCCCTGAGCATTTTTCATAACAAATGTTCACTATCAAGGGAAAAAAGGGTTACCAGAGCCATATCCCATCAGGAGAAAGGAGATTCATTTTCAGACTCCAGCAAACTCTAGCCTTCTGTTTTGCCTGGGTGTGGGGAAGCTAAGAAATACTTGTAAAAGCCATAGCCAAGACATACAGGCCAACTAAAAGAGATTTGTCATAGATTATAGAACGTTTCTTCTCCCCACAGCTTAGCAACATACCAATAGTGTTTCGGTATAATAACAGTGGATTACAGTTGAAAAACTATAAAATGTTGACTCCATGTTAGGAGAAGACAAAAACAAGAATATTTGAAGAATTTAAAGCCTCAGGTACCTAAAAATACAACACATCAAATACACTCCAACTCCTAGCCAGATAAACATTAAATGAATAGGTAAAGGTTTACTTACCTCAGCTCCTATTGCTTAAAACATCATGTTCAGTTCTGGAAAAAAATTGTCAGTAAAATACAAGAAAAAACACAGTCTGAAGAGAAAAGTAAACATTCAAATCCAACTCAGATATGACACACATCTTGGAATTATAGGACAAAGGAATTTGAAATAACTATAATTAATATGGTAAAGATCCTATTGGAAAATATAGGAAACATACAAGAATGATGGGTAAATAATCAGAAAAAATGGAAACTCTGAGAAAGAATCAAAGGAAATGCTATAAATAAAATCATACATCTGCCTTTGATGATGCCATTTATAAACCACAAACCACCAAGGAAAAAATCAAGGAGCTTAAGACAGATCAAAAGAAATTTCCCAAACTGAAATGCAAAGGTGGGAGCAGGGGGCAGTGGACAAAAGAGAACAGAATGTCTAAAAGTGATGGGGCAGTTTTGAAAGGTATCAAATAAACACAATTGAGACACGAGAAAAGAAAAGAAAACAGAAGAAAAATTACAAGTAATAATGACCAGTACTTCCTAAAATTAAGAGTGGATACCAAATCACAGATCTAAGCAACTCAGAAAACACCAAGCAGGATAAACATTAAAAAAAAAAGAAAAGAAAACCTGCCTGCACCTAGGCATATTATATTCAAACTGCAGAAAACAAAAGACAAATGGAAAAACTTTTATAAGAAACTGGGAGTGCAGGTTGTGAAGCAAGTTAGAGAGGAACATGGATAAGAATTACACCGGCCTTCTTGTCAAAAACTACATGAGCAAGAAGAGGGTCTAATGAAATATTTAAAGTGTTGAAGAAAATAAAAAAGAAACCTAAGATATCCACTGAAATTATCCTTCAAAAATGAAGGAATTAAAGCATTTCACAACAACAAAAACTGAGGGATTTCATTGCCAGAAGATAGGCCCTGCAAGAAATATTTAAATGAATCCCTTAGGGGAAATAAAAATGATATAGGTCAGAAACTCAGATCTATGTCAAGAAAGAAAGGGCATCACAGAATGAGTAAAGGAAAATAAGATGTTTTCTTTATTCTTAATTGACGTAATAGGTGACTGTTAAATAATAGCAACAGTATATTGGATGATTATAGCATACTGATAAATGGAGTGAATGCTAGCAATGTCATAAAGGATGGGAGAGAAGAATTGGGAGTATTCTGATAAAATATCTGCATTACATATTTAGTAATAGAGTGCTACTTGAAATAATACCTAGATTAGTTAAAATGTACATTTCAAACTATAATCTTAATGAAATTTTTGTTGCAGTGCTGAGGATTGAACCCAGGGGCATTCTACCTCTGAGCTATACCCCAGACCTATTTTTTTATTCTTTATTTTGAAACAGGGTCTCACTAAGTTGGGGAGGGCCTCACTAAGTAGCTGAGGCTGGTCGCAAACCCATATCCTCTGGTCTCAGCCTTGGAGGTACTGGGATTACAAGCGTGTACCACCACACCCGGTTCTTAATGAAATATTTAATGAATAATAATTGATATACTAAGAGAAGAGTCAAAAGTGGAATTATATAAAATCCTCAGATTCAGAGAAGACAGGAAAAGAACCAAGAACAAATATAGTAAAGCAAATCCCAACTTTATGCCATCTATCAAAATTCAATTTTAGAGATTAAGATTTAGGTTAAACGTAAAGGGATGGGAAAAGATATACCATGCTTACACAGATCAAAAGAAAACAGAAGTAGCTGTGTTACTTCAAAGACAATTTCAAAATAAGGAAAACTATCAGGGATGAAGAACATTACATGAGGATAAATAGGTCAGTTCTACAAGAATATGTAACAATCCAAAATGTATATCACTTACTCACACAGTATCAAAATAAATGAAGCAAAACTGATAGAACTACAAAGAAAAATAGGCAAATTCATTATTATATTTTAAAACTTTAATAGCCCCTTTTCAATAATTGATAAATCAAATAGGAAGAAATGTCAATGAGGATATAGTTGTCCCAAACAGCACTGCCAGTTTGACCTAATTGAAATTTTAGAAATCTCCTTCCAGTAATAGTAAAATATACATTCCTCTCAAGCTCACATTGAGTATTCACCAAGGTAGACCACATTGTGGGCTATAAAACACACTTTAGCAACTTTCAAAGGATAGATATCACATTATGTTCTTAGACCACAATGGAATTAAGTAGAAGTCAATAACAGAAAGGTAGCTGGAAAATCTCAAAATATTTAGAAAGTAAGTAACACACTACTAAATATGAAGGAAAAAATTATGAAAAAATTTGCAAGTATAGATACGCAAAGAGAATAAGTTAGGAGTCAGCCATGACTCTACCACTTCAAGAAGATGAACTGTTAAATTTTTATGTATCTGGCTCAATTTTGACATATCTGGTTTTGGTATTTCTTAACTCAGAGATGGAGTATGTCTGATTATATTATTTATCACTTAAAATATTCTTTGCCATTGCCTTCAGTTTATTTTGTTGGTGAAGTTTCTATTTCCCCAGAGGAACACCAAAGACCAGAGGAGGGTGCCAGTTTTCCTTTGTTGTTGTTGTTGTTGTTAGATGGTTACTTATCTAATAATCACTAGTCATCAGGAGATTTAGGCATGTGTTTTCTAGTCTATTAGAATGAAATCCTTTGGGTACCATCAGTATGAAACTTGCACTCCTCAATATATGAGCTTCTGACTCTCTTGAAAATGTCACATTTGTCAGATACATATCATTTTCTCTTTCCCTTTCTTAGTACATGGAGAAAAACAACCTCGCTTTCAGGGCATCAGAATCAGCTAAAGGATAGGAGGGTTTGCAATCTTTGTTGTATATCTGGTTTAAATATTTTGGAATGATGGAAACTGCATCAGAAATCATGGAGATGATGCCAGGCCTCTGGTCAGAGCACCTAAGCACCTACCACTGGACATCACACCAGGTTTAATGTAATTTTTAGGTTCCATTTTGAACCTAAAGCAATTATCCTAAGAATACTGTAGATATTAGCCAGAATGCAGAGCAAAAGGGAAATTGGAATTAGAAATGCAGGTTTCTGGTCACAATTAAGATCAAATGCCACATCCCCAAGGAAGCCTTCTTTGGACTTGAGAATCAATATATTCCCTTAATATACCCCTGATAACATATTTTTTGGTGCTTTTACTTTTTCTTCATAATAGCAGTTCGTATGGTGATTATTTGAACTCCATTTTGTAAAGTCAGAATATGAATCTCTTTCACTCAACATCAATCTGAAATATTCAGCATAGTTCACGGTGCATAGTCATATCTAATATGTATTTGTTAAATGACCAGATGAATGAAGAAATAGTGATGAATTTATAAGATTTTTTATACCTCATATTTCATGCCAGCATTAATCTAAGGTAAGCAGAGACCATCACCTGAGTCATGGCTCATTTTGAGAGTAGAAAAGGGGGAAAGATAGTTCACTTTGTGATTACATCTCTTTCCCAAAATGTACATTCTGACTTCTTTTTATTAAAAGTAGAACTATTATTTTTGGCACCCTGACTTTTAATGAAAGTGATCTCTGATTCTTTCTAAGGCCTGTTTTCTTAATATAATGAGGACTTTGAAAATTACATCACAAGTAATATTTATTGATATAAACTTTGCCAGTCAACCTTAACCACTTAAATTTAGAGATAGAGGAAAAAAATCAGTGATGCACTCCTCTTAACCACTGAACTTTTTCATTAATGATTTGCTATTCATTGACTTGACAGTAAAAATGATGATTTAATTAAAAACTTTCAATACTTTATTATCCCACTGTGTGTATGTCTTATGCATTTTTATAATTAAAATTGTTAACAATTTGCCATTGGAGGGCTAAAAAAAATTGATGGGCTCCATTTACAGAAATAGAGCCTTTTCTCAACATTACCAGAAATTCTTAAAGTAAGACATGCTGTTACTAATCCTTGATGGGAGAATTAAATCATTAACTTCAAGTAAGAGGAATTTAGCATCCCAGCTCCAATCCAAAAATTACTTTCCACCACTATATTTCTATTTTGTTAAGGGAACTCAATAGGGACTAAGAGTAGCATGGAGGACTTCACTGCATTTCCAGGCCTCCTGATCTGTAATCTGATGTATCATTTTACTTACTGGAAATTATAGCTCATTTTAGGAACATTTTTTTGTTTACTATATTTCTTTTACAAACCTTAGCTTTCTGAAGTACCAGGATATCTTGATGTTCTATGTAATAAGTTTGATTGGATTAATGCCATTTACAATGCAGTATAGCTTAGCTGGAGAATTTCCTAAATTGTCACTTATTAAGAATTTTAATTTGCACACAGTTATATTTGCTTTTATGGTGTATAGTTCTTTGAGTATTAACACATCTCTCAGTTCTTAAAACTTCCATCACAGAATTATCTGATGTGGACCCTTTAAGGTCAGGCCTTCCCAACATACAATTTGCCTTGTGACCCACCAATCCAACTTCTAGGGATTTATCCTAGAGACATGAAAATATGTTAATATAACCAGTAGAGAAATATTTATAGTAGCACTATCCATAATGGAAATTAAAAAATAAAATATTACAAATATTATAATAAATTAAATATTTCTTTTGTTATATTTTACTTCTTTTTAACTTAGGATAAACCTATTATCTAGCACACAAGTTGGAAGCTGCTCATCATTTCTCATATTCCCAGCATTTGCTAATAGTGGAATGGTGGAGAGCGCCATCAAATTGATCTAATTCAAGGCCCTCGAGTGCGGTTATGTAACATTCTTATATTCTTCCATTTTCTGGTCTAGGTGCTTGCATAAGTAGGGAAGGGCCTAATGGATCAGTGGCAAGAATCATAAAAACAATGAGTAGCACTTGTATCAAAAGACTATTATGCAATTATAATTAAAAACCATTAGTGATTGCAATTTTTGTCACTTTTCCCCCTTTGGTGAGTGTTCTTTATTTTCTTCCAGCTCAGTAGGATAATTCTAAAGAATAATTTAATTTTCCAAATGTTCAAGCACACCGACTGTGTTCATATGTTTCTGAGGATGATTTAAGAAGACCTGTAGGTTAACTCACTATAATTTCTGGGTGGTAATCACATCCTACACAGTGGTGGTGAAAAGGCTGTACATGCTAGAGGCGATGATTGACACATGGGCTTGTGAGATGTCAAGGCCTAAAGAACTTCATTGCAGAAATACAACAGCAGAATGCCAGAGCATGTACCTCCTCACCCTCACAATGTAACTAGTTTCAGTTCTTTCTCAGAACTGGAAAAAAGAATTGAAAAGAAAATAAGGGCCGTGAAAGCCCCATTCTTTAGCTAGAAATATCCTTTCACCTAACAATCTAATGACTAGTTAAAACCCTGTCATCTCCCAATTTGCTGTGCTAAGAGGATAAAGGTAGTAAATGTCCTTGAACTTATTGATTTCCAGCTTCAAGTTGAAATCTGGATACAAAAAAAAAAGGAGAATCAGAAATCCCTCCTTTGGGGGAAGTCTGATCTTCCTAAGAGCAAGCTAGGACTCTGCCACAAAGCAGAGTGCAGGCTTCAAAATGGAAGCCAGCGTAGACATTACAAAACTAAAGTCTCTCTTGTTCTCTCCCCATCTCCTTCACATTCCTCTGAGCAGATGTATTTGACAGTTGTTGAAAGTACTGATAAAAGTATCGAGCCAAATGTTTGCAGGATGTTTTTATGACTGATTAATTGATTCCTAATTTACTAGGCTGGAGGAAGGTGTGACCACATAACAACAACAAAGATAGCAAATAAACAGACTGGTTTATGTTGATGCTTGGTTCTCATACCTAATGACCATTCCTATCTTCTGGAACATGAGGCTTTTCTGACTCAGCTTGGGGCAGGAGGACAGGGAGGATAAAAATGAAGAGTTAAACAAGAAGGAGGAGGAGGATCATCAGTGGAAAGCAGAAATAGGGAATTCTCTATGTCAAAGGGTGGTGGTCAGGAATCTATTTCACATGCCCTACAGAGATACTGATGCCTTCCAAAAGCTGAGGAGCACAGGAAAACAATGGGGAATTTAGAGAAGATGGTGTTTCCTTTGGTAGTAATTTCAAATAGACAGTTTTTGAATGGAGACAGCATTTGGGGAAGAAAAGAAAGTAGGCTCTATAGGAGCCTTAGGGATATAATTGGGTGTTGCCCAGGGAGATGGCAGCTAGGAGCGCATCACCATCTTGGGAAAGCTATAGATGTCAACTAAAATTACTCTGGGCTGGCTTGTAGAGCAAAGTGCCTTGGGAGGCAGTATGGATGGGTTGTCAGGCTGGGAAGTTAGGTGACAATAAGGAGGGCTGGTGCCCTGGAGAGCGTCCTGCAGGAGCATGAAGCCTGCCCGAGACCTATGAGAGTACATGATCCGCATCACACTTTTCTTGCTGCCCTTGAATGGACATTGGTGAAGACAGTTAAGAAGGCTAAAACCTAGAAGCCCCTGACTTGGATGAACAAATCATTATTTTTTCTTAACCCATGGGTAGTAAAATCAAGAGGAAACTATAACCCTTTTGATCATATGCCAAAAGGTGGGTAAGCCAGCATTTTTAAAACTGTGCTCTCAGGAGTAGGAAGGACATAAAGTCAACATGACACTGACTCCCCCCACTATCACATCCTCCCCATGTATGAACCTACATATATGGGAACTTATATATGCATCTTCAAATTTCCTTTCCCTATACTCTTCCCCAACCACTACCCTATAGTGGGCAAAAAGAAGACAGAGAAATAAATGTAATTTATCTTACTTTGTGGCAAGAAGAGTCTAATTTCCATTTCTGAGGTTCAAAACTAACTCACTAGGTGGGGGAACAGGGGTGATTTTGTATTATCTGTTCAGATCTTTGCCCATTCTTTTTTTTTTTTTTTTTGCGGTACCGGGGATTGAACCCAGGGGCGTTCTACCTCCGTGCTACACCCCTGGCCCTATTTTTCATACTTTATTTTGAAACCAGGTCTCACGAAGTTGCGGAGGGCCTCACTAAGTAGAGAGAGAGAGAGAGAGACAGGGAGAGAGAGAGAGCTGAGAGCTGAGGCTGGCCACAAACCCGGATCCTTCGGTCTCCGCCTCCCAAAGTACTGGGATTACAAGCGTGCGCCACCATGCCCAGCTCTTTTGCCCATTCTTAAGTGTGTTATTTGTTATTTTATTATTGAGTTGTAGAGTTCTGTATATATCTAGCTATATGTCCTTTATTAGATGTATGGTTTACAAATGTTTTCTTCCATTCTTTAGGTTGCCTATTCACGTTCTTAATGGTATTGTTTGCAAAGTTTATATTTTGATGAGAATCCAATTTATCTTTTATTTCCCCTTCACTTGTGTTTTCAGGATTGTAACTAAAAGGTTTTACCTAACCCAGGATCATGAAGGTTACTCCTATATTTTCTTCTAAGAGCTTTATAGTGTGGTACTTACATTGTGGTCTGTGACTCGTTTTGAGTTAATTCATGTGTATGGTGTAAAGGAGGGGTTCAACTGCACTCTTCTTCATATAGATATCTAGTTGTTGCAGCATCATTTGTTGAAAAAAATAGTGTTTCCCCTGATGCATTGTCTTGGTACTTTAGCAAAAAAATAAAAGGCTTTATTTCTGGACTCTCAATTCTATTCCATTAGTCTTATGTCTTTCCTTATACCAGTGCCATACTGTTTGAATTACCATTACTTTGTAGTGAGTTTTGTAATCAGAATATGTGATCTGTCCAACTTTATTCCCTTTTTCAAGATTGTTTTGGCTCATTGGGTCTCTTGTAATTCCTTTTGAATCTTAAATCATCTTTTCCATATCTGAAAAAAAGGCAGTAGGGGTTTGGATATTCACTGTATTAAATCTGTAGATCACTTTGGGGAGTACTACCATTTTAACAGTGTTAAGCCTTCCAATCAATGAATAGGAGGTGTCTTTCCATTTCTCAGTATCTTTATTTTCTTATAACAATGTTTCATAGTTTTGTATTTCTTTTGTTACATTCATTCCTATGTAGTGTTTTTATAGTTTCATTTTCAGATTGCTCACTGAAATACATTTGATGTTTACATATTTATATTGATCTCATATCCTGAATCCTTGCTGAATTCATTTATTAGTTCTAATAGGTTTTCCATGGATTAACTTGGATTTTTCTATATGTAAAATCCACATCACCAAAAATGAGTGTTTTATTTCTTCGTTTACAACCTGTAAGCCTTATTTTATTTCTTTTTCATTCCTGATTGCTTCCCTAAAAGCTCCAGTACAATCTGAGTAGAAGTAGTAAGAGCAGAGTTATACTTCTTGGATGTGTTCACTCTAATTTAAGGGGGAATAAAGCTGTGCCTTCCTGATTATATTTGCATAGCCTACATTATGTAGTGTGTGTGTGTGTGTGTGTGTGTGTGTGTGTGTGTGTGTATGTGTATTATCTGCATATAGGATGATAGGTATATTTTTTTAAAGCACATGAATTAAATTATATAGAGAAATAAAGTCCAGAAGCCTGAGAAACATTATTGGGGAATTGATTAGACTTATTCTCCATCAGTTTGCACTTCAGTGAAATAATCTTTGAATGTCTTCCTCCTTTGTCACTTCACAGAAAACCTGCTCACCTTCGTAGGCCTCTCCTGGGGGGGGTATTCCAATGAGAAATGTGATAAGATGGGAGCTATATTAGAACTTGTAGCAAAAGACCCTGATTTCAACAAAAAGTAGTCACTCAGTAAGCATGCACTGCGCGTCTGCACTGTCCAGGCTCTGCAGAAGATGCTGTGTGGAGGTTCACGTCCATGGAGAAAGAGCCCACCTGCTGAGATGTGGGGTCATGAGGAGGTTTGTGAGTGGTGCCTTGACAAAATACAATGAAAACCAAGCCAGGAGCCAGGGAAACCTAGTCTATCATCTTGATTTCTTTGGTGACTTTGACCAAGTCTCTTATGCAGTTTCACTAGTAGTTTAGTTGTTGGTGTGGGTACCCATCCAACAGTCAGAGAATTGTTATGAAAATAAAATGTGATAATTCTTGGAAAACCAGAGACTGCACCTGTTAGTTATTGCAACTGACTATTTGTGTGGATTCTTAATAGGCGTGAGTTAATTTGTTGTAATTAACTGCAAAAAAAAGATATAAATAATTCCTTCCTATTTTCTCCAACATTTGATTCTATTCATAGGGCCATCCTGTGACTGAGAGCAGGGCCCAGGGACATTCCATTTAACTCTCAGTGGACCCATTTTAGCACTTCAGAAATAGAGATAAGTGGGGTTATCTATGCAGATAGGAAATGATTAAAAAGATATTTTTGCAGTCAAGTCTACTGCTCATTTTTAGAGTAGAAATCTGAAGATTCTATCTGGTATTGGACCATTTCTTGTTTTATTTACCATGCATGTTTTGTTTTGTTTGCTTTTCCAACTTTCCTCTTCTACTATGAAATTATTATCAAATCTTCTATTAAGTGTTCCCTTAGGTCTCTGTTGTTGTGCATATTACCATTTCCTGAGCTTTGGGCCTCTTTATAACATAGACTGTGAGCCCTGGCACATGTGGTTCTAGATTTTACTTTACTTCTTATATTAGAAGTTGGGCTAGATGATCTGTCTCTGAGCTCCTTTATATCTAAGCTCTTGTCTATCTATACAAGTCTGGTATTCTATGCTTCAGAAATGATTTTGTTTTAAAAAGGAGTTTATGGCTTTATAAAAAAGAGTTTAAATGCAAGCTGATGAAGTTGTGAAATACAATATTGCTATATGATCGGTCACAAGAGAGTAGGTAATATTTATTTGTTCACTTCAGAAATCTACAGTACTTAGTCCAGCATCTAACACATATTAGGTGTTCAATAAGTAATTGTTGCATGAATGAAGGAAGGAAGGAATGTAATGAAGGAGACTAGCTCATTATATATGGGTTAGCTGCTCCATAAATTTGTTCAATCATAAATATTTGTTGGGCATAGTTGTTCGGTTTTAGTGGAAAGCATTTCTAAGACAGGGAACTATGTGTGATGTATAATAAATCATTTTTCTGTTCCTTAGTCTGCTAGATAACTACTCAAGCTGGCTGATTCCTTGAAATTTTCATTTCAGTGAGGATGCCTTAAGAAAGAACACATTGTGGGAAGTGTTCTCTAACAGAGTTTTCATCTTTCCTTGAGAGATCATTGTAGTCCTATTGGGGCAAAAGATACTGTGGCTAAAAGGGTTTTTTTTTAATTAATATACACCATCCTCAAGTTTATGATTAAAATTGCATTTCATGGGCAACTTGGATTTGCTTAAAAAAAATCTACATCCTTGGAGTTGAGCCTGTGCTCTATTTTTTATAATTCTGATCTAATGCAAGTCATTTTGTACAGTTCTATAAATTTTCCATCTTGCTCTCAATGGCTGAACTCAAGCTGTATAAATTATTTCCATCCGAAATCATTTATAAAAGCAATCTCCACTCTTCCTCCCTCTCATAGCCCCTCTTTATTTTGATCTCTGCTAAGGATTTTTTTTTAATCTTAAGTAAGGCTTTCTTCTTTTTAATCCTCAGAAGGTCCATGTTCCCTGTGACTTTCTCCCCCATTTAAAATTGACTTTGTGATTGTGTTTCAATTTTGCATTCAGAGTTTCTTGTTTTGATTGATAAATGTTTGCTAGAAATATAATCTCCTTTTATGCTTTTCTCTTCCTTTTTCTTTCCCTGAAGGAGCTTTGCATGGGTAGCAAAGCTTTCCTGATAAAACTGGAAATAAATCTTAATGTCTTTGCCCTGTGATAGGCTAGACCTTATCAACCTTCCTTTTGCCCCAGTGATAATTGCTTATCAATATATCCAGGCCTTTTCATATGATTCCAATGCCACCAGGGTTTACATCTCTAGAAAGATAGACAGGAAGTGCAGTTCACTGAATATATTAATGGCTTTGATACAAACCAGACAAAGAAAGGATACTGGCCTAGTTGTCTCTCAAAAAGATAAGTAAGGCCATCTCTGCAGTTTTGCATGTTTTCTCACAAAGCCCCCACCCTCCACCTCTTTGCTTTAACTTGGCTGCCCTGGAAAGGAAGGAGCTGAAAATGCACTTCTGACAAAGCTGTAATCAAAACAAAAGATTATATAAGTCATTGCCATCCTTACTTCCCTGAGCAACTGAAATAAATCTCAGACTGAAATCACCAAAACATCACACACTCAATGTAAATAGGCTTCAGCCCATGGGATACTTGGGAGCAGCCACATTCTTTAAACACAGCTGGGGGGGGGGGTAGTGGGGATTGAACCTAGGATTTCTCTACCTGTGAGCTGTGCCCCCAGCCCAATTCTTAATTTTTTTTTTTAAACAGGATCTCGCTGTTGCTGAGGCTAATCTCGAACCTGTGATGCTCCTGTCTCAGCCTCCCAAGTACTGGGATTACAGGCGTGTGCCACCATGCCTAGCAAAACACAACTTTTTTGAAGTTGCTCTTTCTATGTACAAGCTAGGTATACCAATTTGGGACACTGGATACCAAATGTCCTGGTATATGTGGAGAACTGGATATAAACAATGGGAAAGAAAAGAAGAAAATAGGCAGGAAGGGGAAGGAGGCAATGAAGGGGGCCTTAGAAAAGCTTAATGATCCCGTCTCATTTTTTCTTCAGTCCTCTTGTTGGATTTGGGAAGCACAGGTATGATAACTCCCTCACCAGACCAGTATCAGAAATGTAAGTAAGTCAGGTGGCTGACACCTGTAATCCCAGTACCTGGGAGGCTGAGACAAGAGGATAGCAGGTTTGAGGCCAGCCTCAGCAATTTAGGGAAACCCTCAGCAATGTAGTAAGACCCTGTTTCAAATTAAAAAATAAAAAATAGGGCTGGGGGTAGCTCAGAGTTAGAGCATTCCTGGGTTCAATCTCCAGTACCACACACACACACACACACACACACAAAAAGTGGTAAATAAACTGCCTAAGGTTAAAACAGCTACACTCGTCCTAAACTTCTAAAACATCCATGGTAGGCTATAGAACAATGGACAGTGCCTGATATGACCACTTAACTAAGGACCATAGAATTTGTATGGCCTCAGCTGATCACAACATCCAGGAAGTGAAGTTTACCCAGTTGAGAATCATGTGCTACTGGGAAAACTGGGTACATTTCTTTTTCCTTTTTCCAGGAGATGAAAACAACAATAACCTACCACTCTCAGAAACGCTGCTTAATTAAGTGCATCATGGAAATTTCCTCTTGCATAACGAAAGCAGCCTAACTGCATGTGCGTTAAAAAAAGCCTCCTCTATCCACAACTGTTCATTATTACTGGGATTCTTGATGGTTTTTAAAATAATGTCAGATAAGCCAGGTGTGGCAGCACACTCCTGTAATCCCAGTACATGGGAGGTTAAGGCAGGAGGATCGCATTAGGAGGCCAGGCTTAGCAATTTAATGTTGCCCTCTGCAACTTAGGGAAACCCTGTTTCAAAACTAAAAATAAAATAAGGCTGGGGGTATAGCTTAGAGGTAGAACATCCCCAGGTTCAATCCCCAGTACTACAAATAATAATTAATAATAATAATATTAGATTAAAAATACAAATCCATTCTGGAAGAAACTTCTGTTGTATACATACATAACTGCTATCAAAACACAGAGGTCCCTGCTGTATTCTCTCCAATCCCCTAGGAATTTTCCCCAATATGTCTACCTCCACCCAAATCTTCACTCTAAACCCCATCCTATGAGACATCTAGTTCTTATTCTAGCAGATCAGCTCTCTCACCTGTCTTCAAAACCCAGCTTAAATTCTTCTTTTTCTCTGACTTCTTTAATTTGTTCAGGGACTTCTGCTGAATATCCACTTCAGGCCAAACTCTAGTGATAAAGCAGTACATAAGCAGACCTGACCCTGCTCTCACAGTCTTTGCAGACTCTCAGGGAGATGTACATTAAACAAGTAGCCAGGCAAATATGTAATTACAGACCAGGTTAGGTGTTATGATAGAGCAAGCCTGTAAGAGAATAGAGAGGGCTACCTGATCTCATCTGAAATTCTTGTCTGACTGGAGTGGTATATCCCACACACTTAATCTTCCTGCTGTAAATGATATATGAACTCAAAATGAATTCAAACAAAGTGACAAAATATAAAAGACCACTTATTTTCAATCCTCATCCACAACTGAAATGAAAAAATGACTCAAAGTAATAGCTTTTCTAATTCTTAGTGTATCTTCCACCAACGCAGTTGAATAGTAAGTAACCTATGACTCATCTAATAAGTGTGAGGACCTATGTTAAAAACTGGTTGAGATATATCAGGAAGATGTGTCCCTGGTAAATGATTATTTTGAAGCTAAGATCAGTTCAGCTCAATGAAATTTTATTAAGCATCCACTTTTTATACAACACTGTGACACAAGCTATGAGGGATAAAAATGAATTAGACAAAGGTCTATACCTCTAGAGATCTAATAGTCTATTTTATATTTTAAAATGTGCTAAATTTAAAAAAATATACTGTAATTTATCCTGCCTGGCATTTTAACTTACAGTATATAAGGAAAACATGAAGTATTTGCTTTCTCTTTATTTGTTGGAATTTCCCACAATGGGAAGTGATTAATTCCTATTAAAGAGGATTAGGTAAATACTTAAAAGACAAAGCCCTATATCAAAAAGCTAGAATAATAAGCAGCTAGAGATTCAGATGTTCCAAGGTGGATATTGTACAAGTTGTGTTTCTCATACTGAAGGCTATTTCAGTTATTTCATTGTTCTACAAATAAAACACATTACACCCTGAGTTAAATTATCTATTTAAATGTACTTGTTTTTCAAATGGCCAAATCTTAAAAATATTCTCAAACAAGCAACTTTTGCATTTCCTCAGCATTGGTACATATTGGTATTCAAATGAGAGTCAAGATGATGAGTTTTTATGTATTTACATGTGTGCAATGTCATAAAAAATAGAATATAAAATTACATGACATCACAATCGGGATTATTTTAGAAATATATGAGAATGCATAGATCAAAAACATGGATAGATGGAATCAGTTGTAATACAAAAATGGAGATGATTTTTTAGTGTCTTTAATTTATTGTAGTAGTTTCTAGTGAAAAATAAAGAGTTGGCACCCTTAGAAAACTGGTTTCTTAGCCGGGCGTGGTGGCGCACGCTTGTAATCCCAGTACTTCGGGAGGCGGAGACCGGAGGATTCGGGTTCACGGCCAACCTCAGCGCGCATGCGCGTGCGCGTGATCTCTCTCTCTCTCTCTCTCTCTCTCTCCTCTCTCCTCTCTCTCTCTCTCTCTCTCTCTCTCTCTCTCTCTCACTACCTAGTGAGGCCCTCCGCAACTTCGTGAGACCTGGTTTCAAAAATAAAGCATAAAAAAATAGGGCCGGGGGTGTAGCGCGGAGGTAGAACGCCCCTGCGTTCAATCCCCGGTACCGCAAAAAAAAAAAAAAAAGAAAAAAGAAAATTGGTTTCTTTCTCAGATGTAGTGCTCTGTAACTTAGAACCACTTGCTAATTAATGACCTGTATAGGAATGGGTTTGCCATTGTCTTTTATGTGAGTAGAAATTTGAATCCAAACTTCTATTAAAGATTAGGGAAAAATGCTGAGCTTTTAGTTTAGTTACAGATTTTACACAAATACATACATGTAAATATGAAACAAGTTGAAGTTTTAAAGGGAAGGAAAAAGTGATGGGAGAAGGAAGGGAGAGGGAATTTGTATCTGTTGAGCACCAACTGTGAGTTCAGGCTGGACAAAGACAGCACTGGTCTTCAAAGCTGTCTGCACTTTCTGCCCCCAGGACTCAAGTCTCTATGTCCATGGGTTCACACTGGTGGTGCTCACACTGTAATATACGGCTGGATTGGTTGGGCTGGCTGTGCTCTAACTCAGTTCTTTGATTTGCAAAGCAATAAGAACCTTGTCCTAAAGTGTTATGGATATTTTGCTACAGGGCACCTTTTATAACTTTGATTGCCAAATTGTGGTCTAAACTTTACTTCTTAACCCTGTGACTATGGTCTAGCAAGTTTTCTTTCTATGTCTTTATAACTTCTGACTTAGTAGTTTTCAAGATTTTAATAACTTCTAGTCACCACTTGCAGTTGGTTTTTTCAGAACATCATCACAGAAGTTGTGAACATCCTCCTGCATCCCCCTTCCTTTTTTTTCTTAATGAGGTTGTAAGGCTCTTGTAGATAATGATTCTATTTTTTTTTAACTTGGCAGGAACTAGTTAAACTCCACTCATCAATGTTCCTCTCATCTTTCCCTACACAATGTGTCTCCAGAAGACTTGCAATAATGTAGAAAAAGCACTGGACCTGGGCAGAGCAATCCTGATTTTTAGTCATGTGGGTGCCACTAAGTAGCAGTGGAGATGGCACTGGAAGGATATTTTGTAACTTTTCTGGGCCCTTGTTTTCTTCTCTAGGAATTGAGGGGGGTTTAACCAGTGAACCTTTTTTTTTTTTGCGGTACTGGGGATTGAACCCAAGGGCATTCTACCTCAGGGCTACACCCCCAGCCCTATTTTCTATTCTTTATTTTGAAACAGGGTCTCACTAAGTTGTAGAGGTCCTCACTAAGTGGCCCTAGCTGGCCACGAACCCGTATCCTCCTGTCTCAGCCTCCCAAGTACTGGGATTACAAGCGGTGCCACCATGCCCAGCTCCAGTTGATCTTTAAGGTCCTTCCTGCTCTGCTATTCTGTAATTTGTGGTAGCCTCTATGATATCACCTGACTTAGAAATTTTATAAGTCTATGATTCTGTTAGGTCAGCGCTATTCAGGGCTGCTCTGTGGGTCCCTAGGGGTGGTGTGGAGGTGCCTGGGGGCTGCCGTGGCCTGGTAGAAGAGGGTCAGGGGAATCAAGCCGACTGCTTCAATCAGAAGGGCTCACTTTGATCTATTTTAGGTATCAGTCTTCCTGAGTAAGATTTTTTTGAATAAAGAATTCTATGGTATAAAATAAAGTTTTGAAAGCTTTTGTAATATTTTTAAAACCTACTTTAAAATATGTAAAAATATCTTAATGGTAATTATGGATCCCAAACAGATTATGTCTAAAAATGAAAAACACTGAATTGCTGTGTAATGGTCAGTTAATCTGAAGCATCTTATAAAAGTAATTTGGAACTGTCTTGAAAGAAATATCAGCTTTAGTCGTTGTTCAACTAAGAATTAAGCTGACATGTCAGGGGAAGGAGACTAGGCAGGCCGGAATATGGTGTATATTAATTGTCGGTAATTTAGCAGCAGCTCCCCATTGAGAGTCTGGGTGAAGTTTCTACCAGGCTACAGTGAAGAAGAATAGATGGCAGTTGTTTTCTTTTATGTGTGCTTTCTTGGCAAATAAAAATTCTTGTCAACTTTATAGTAATTCCCCCACTTTAAAAAATTCTACAAATCTGTCAAATCCAAAAAGGTCAGAATTGCTCTATAGCACTTAGTGCATAGCTAAGCATTCAGGTGGTGCTCAGTAAATGCTCATCTGATTGAATAGGGTGTCAGGAATGCAGAGGTAGTACTTTAGTAAATGCAGCTATTTGCTAAGCACAAAACCATGCAAAAGTCCTGTGTCTAAAGAAACCATTTTTATATCTTTATTAAAATTCAATTAAGCCCTATTGGCTCAGAGTTTAAAAATATATACTGAAGGAGCCAGAAAGAAAATAGTCCCCAATCTTCCTTTTCCTTTCCTTCCTATTTTTTCCTATCCTCCTTCTATTAGGCCTGCTAAGGCCATGGTGTGGTTCTACGATATGTTGGGTCAGTTTTCTGAAGGCTGCCCAGTAACACTAGTGTCCCTTATAATGTTGTTTTAGTGGGAAATCATATTTCAGGTTACAAAAAAGTGCTCATGAGCTGATGCTGGAATCTCACCCTCTTGTAACTTGAGCTCTGCTGCAGCCTCTAAGGGTTTACTATGATGTCTTCCCTGCACTTCTTAAGTGCACATGTGCTACGCAGGTTCTTGTTAGCTCACATCCAGCTTCTTCATTGAGCTTATACTGTTAGGCATCCAAAATCAGTATCGCACCATTGTTGCATATCTGTGAAAGATATTTTAGAAAACAATCCAATCTCCTCTAAAGCTCATTTCGAGCATTGTAACAACAATTATTTGACATTACATATAGAGGACTTAATACTGAGTGGGAGAATTTTGCTATTTAAAATCCATTCTGCTCCCTAACAATTTGTGTACCATTTCCATCATACCTATGTTAAATAACATCTAACTGAGAGCTCTCAAGTCCTAGAAGTCAGCATCTACATTTCTCTCCATTGATAATATTCCTTTGGACAGTCCATCCTTTATTGGACTTAGAGAAATCCATTATCATGCACATTTAATTATATAACATTTTAAAGGAAGACTTCTGGCAGAGCCACCCAGACATCTAGGTGGTGGTCTCTGCCAGGGTGATAACAGCGGAAAGAAGTAGTTCACCTGAATACATTACCTCCAGGGTAGAAAGCCCGAGGAGTATCCTTCATGTAAAGTCTGTCACATTCTCCACATAGACTTTCATGCAATGCATTTGTGTGCCACCTACATACACATAAAGTAGACGCTATGGTTGAGGTTGAGAGGCTCATGGACCAGCCAGCTGGCAGGATGCACCTGTACACCAAGCATTATCCCTTTCTGTTTTCCACCTGAGTCTCACCCAGGCATTCCTTTATTCTGACTTACGTGGTTTATGCTTTCCAGTTGGGATCATCCTAAGCCATTATGGCTTCTCTGTCTTGGCTTTTTTTGGGAGGGATTGTTTTTATGTGTGTGGTACTGGAGATGGAGATCAGGGGCATTCTACCACTGAGCTACATTCCTAGCCCTTTTAATTTTTTATTTTTATACTTTTATTTGTGCATTGTAGTAACACATCATAGTGAGATTCAAAGTACCACAAATGTGTATGCACATATTACTTGTTGTATTTCCCTCCCGCATCCTGTTTTGTTTTGAAGTTTTTAGTTAAGTGTACTAACCTGGAGTTTGAAGTCTAAGCCATATGTGCCTTGTTTTTTAGGTGTGTTTGAGTTTGAGCCCTATGGACCTTTTGCCTCATGATTCTTCATTCCTAGGTGCACATGATTCTCTACTTTGCCAAGATTTTAACCAGCTCAGAAAGTAAGAGGAAACTCTGGGGCTGACTCCGATCTGCACCCTCTAGTTGAACCCCAAGTACATCAGGCATATAAAGAATTCTATGATATTTTGAGCTTAGTGTCTTCTATTTCAAGTTTATTGTATTTTTATTTTTTATAATTTTTTATTGGCACATTGTAATCATACATCTTGATGGGTTTCAGGGTATAGAAGTGTACATGCACACATCAATCAATTAGCCCTCCCCCCATTCCCACCCCCATTTCTTCCCCCTTCCCTCAGGTGTATGCCACCACTCCTGGCTCTATGTCATTTTTTAAAAAGCTAAAATAGAGCCGGGCGTGGTGGCGCATGCTTGTAATCCCAGTACTTTGGGAGGCGGAGACCGGAAGGATCCGGGTTCGCGGCCAGCCTCAGCTCTCTCGCTCTCTCGCTGTCTCTCTCTCTCTCTCTCTCTCTCTCTCTCCTTAGTGAGGCCCTCCGCAACTTCGTGAGACCCGGTTTCAAAATAAAGTATAAAAAATAGGGCCGGGGGCATAGCGCGGAGGTAGAACGCCCCTGCGTTCAATCCCCGGTACCGCAAAAAAAAAAAAATAAATAAATAAATAAATAAATAAAAATAAAAAGCTAAAATAGGAGGACTGCTTCAAAAGGAGAGATTCCAGGCAGCAGAACACCTGGAGATGCTAGAGTCTGGAAAGACCGGAGAGAACACAGAAGCTCCTACACCCTCCCACACCTGCCCTGTGCATTTCTTCATCTTTTCTTTTGTGGTATCTTTTATAATAAACTGGTAACATAAAAATGCTCTAAAATAGAAATGGATAAAATAGCTAATGGTATCACTATGAGAACAAACGTAAGTTTGTGAGTTTTAATAGCTGGGTACAGTCACATTAAACAACTGTATCCAAAAAGCATTGAGGAATGTTCCCTGTTAAACTGGAAAGAGTTTTCTAGTGAAAAACTACAATGATAGGCCCTTGAATTTATATTGATCTCTGGAATTTAGATGAGTTTGTCATTGAAATGTTCACTGTATTTTTAAAATCACATAGTGCAACATAGCAAACCACTCCAAAATGTAGAGGTTTCAAATAATAACATATTCTTACCTCTCCTGCTCTGGCAGTTATAGGTCTCAGCAGGGCAGTACTGGCTCAGGTACTCCTAGACCTGCAGTCAGATGGCAGCTAAGCCTCGAGTCCTCTCATGGTCTCCTCACTGGGCCTGACCTGGGAGGGCTGGACCAGCCGAGGAGCAGCCAGCCATCCCTCCATGAAGCTTCTTAAGATGGCTAGCCTGGGCTTCTCCACAGCACAATGGCCACAGAGCAGCTGAACTTTGTACATGATGGCTGCCCTTCTACTGAAGCTGAGCATGCCAAGAGACCCAGGTGGAAGACAAAAGGCTTCATAAGACCCAGCCAGAAGTCCACGACACCACTTTCTCTGTATTCTGCTGGTCAAAGTAGCCATAGGCCAGCCCAGATTGAAATGGGAAGAGGAATAGATCTTACCTTGAAAGGAAGAATGGCCTGTGTGTACGGCAGGAAAGAAATCCATGGGAACCATCTTATAGACAAGCTACCACAGTAGGTACCAACTAACCTTGCTGTAGAAAACTAACGCATTATAATTTTCAAAATAGTGACTAAA
The DNA here is from genome assembly GCA_004027185.1 of Glis glis. NCBI lineage: Eukaryota > Metazoa > Chordata > Mammalia > Rodentia > Gliridae > Glis > Glis glis. The sequence goes on along the minus strand of PVJS01016615.1, from coordinate 329 downwards.
TCATGGATGGATATCGATATTAGGGGAAAAATGTTGAGTGAATCCACTTCCTGAAACCAATTTAGAACATGTATCTGGGAAGCCCACGCTTAGAAAAGGTTTCAGCTGTTCTACTGAACACACTTTGGGAATGACTGACTCACTAGAAAATGAGTGCATTAAAGAAGCATCCAACTTGTGAAGTTATTCGGATGTGAAAGAAACACTCAGCCACTGACTTAGTAGTTTTTTTTTTTTTTTTTTTTTTGCGGTACCGGGGATTGAACGCAGGGGCATTCTACCTCCGTGCTACCCCCCCGGCCCTATTTTTTATACTTTATTTTGAAACC
>PVJS01016614.1:0-37265 GCA_004027185.1 Glis glis | reverse complement strand
AGGGACAGAAAACCCAACACAAATGAATCTAATCCAAATGGAGATGGGGTTAGGGACACGCTTCTTGCCTCCGCAGTTTCAAAGTTCAGAGATATTTGGCTTTAGGTGTGGCTTGCTGGTGCTCAAATACCTGCCATGTATCTGTGTGTGTGTGTGTGTGTGTGTGTGTGTGTGTGTGTGTGTGTGTGTGATTCTACCTCTGAGCTATACCCCCAGCCCTATTTTATTTGGAAACAAGGTCTTGCTAAGTTGCTGAGAGCCTCACTACGTTGCTGAGGCTGTCCTCAAACCTGTGATTCTCTTGTCTCAGCCTCCCAAGTACTGGGATTACAGGTGTGTGTCACCACTCCCAACTATGTATCCATTTCTTAAAGTTTGTTGTTTTCCATCACTCTTCCAATCTCTTGACAGGTCTCTCCTTCATGGAGAGCAAAAATTTCTTGCCTGAAGAGCCACAGAAGCTTACTTAGCTCAGATTGGTTTAAATGTATCACATGATCAACTATGAACTAATCACTGTGGAGAAGAAGAAGGGGTGCTCTGATTAGCCAAGCCTAGGTCACATGCTCACTCTTAGACCTGGGGAATTTGCTCATTCTCACCCAAACCACATGACCTGAGATGAGTGAGAGTATTTCTCCAAAAGAAATTTGCTAGCCGGGCGTGGTGGCGCACGCTTGTAATCCCAGTACTTTGGGAGGCGGAGACCGGAGGATCCGGGTTCGCGGCCAACCTCAGCTCTCTCTCTCTCTCTCTCTCTCTCTCTCTCTCTCTTTCTCTCTCTCTCTCTCTCTCTCTGTCTCCTTAGTGAGGCCCTCCGCAACTTCGTGAGACCCAGTTTCAAAATAAAGTATAAAAAATAGGGCCGGGGGCGTAGCGCGGAGGTCGAACGCCCCTGCGTTCAATCCCCGGTACCGAAAAAAAAAAAAAAAGAAAAAGAAATTTGCTACTACCATGAGAGGCCAAAGAATGAATACCAGACAGGCAAAACCCACAAATATCAACTGTAATCTTCAATAGCTAGTGGCACACAGGTAAACCAGCTCTCAGGAAGACAAGCCCTGATTTGTAATATCTGAAGGTGCCAGTAATGAAAATTGATCCCAGCATGGCTAATGTCAGGCTACCAACTATTTTAGCAACTTTTCCAAAATTCTAGATGTTCTCATGAGCCAATGGGCACTAGCGTCAGCACACCACTGCATCCTCCAAAGCAAGGAGAAGACAAGAACTATTGCAGAGGGGAGGTTTACAGGAAGAAGTGGGTTTTTTTCTTTAATCCCCTTTGTATTTTGGATTTCATTAAGTGAAAGTCTAAGTGCCTTATAACCCCAGCTCACAAGATGTTCCTGCTCTTATCCCCAGAGTTGGAGGGATCAAGGCACAGCTCCAGTGGTCTCAGGGTAGCCAGCTCTAATTCTTGAGCTGCAGTAGAAATCCCTCACCCATTTTTTCCCAAAATCTCTCAGAAAAAGCACATATGGCCCAAACAAAAGTTCCTCTTTCTACCTCAAAATTTGTGTTTACATTATTATCCAAACACTGATTCAAAGAAAATTCTGCCTTCTGTGAACATCTGTTGTCACTGATTAGAAACCACTTAGAACCAAGCAATTTTCCATCTTGCTCAGTATTAACTGCAAGCAGACACCATGGCCAAGTTTTTCTAAATAACTTGTAAGAAACTGGGATGTTTCCTGAAATGTGTATGCAGACGAAGACTCACCCCCTAGCAACTAAGAATGCCCGGAAGTGAGATGTATATTACAAACTTGGAGATAATCGTGTTAGTCTGGGTTCTCAGAGAAACAGAACCGAGAGGAGATGTGAATATGTTAAGACATTAAGGAATTGGCTCACGCAATTATAGAGGCTAAAAAGTTCAAGGTCACAGATGAGCACACAGAGAGCTGACGGTGTGGTTCCAGGCCAAGTCTGAGGGCCTGAGAACCAGGAGAGCCAGAGGTGTAAGTTCAAGTCTGAGTCCAAAGACAAAAGAAAACCAATGTCCCAGCTCAAAGACAGAGAGAAGGAACTCTCTCTTCCTCAGCTTTTAATTCTATTCGGGCCTTCAAAGGAGTAGATGAGGCCCAGCCACAATGGAGATGACAATCTTCTTCACTCAGGGAACCTACTCAGTGTTAATGTCACCCCATAGTACCTTCACAGACACCCCCAGATAAATAACATGTAACCAAATATGTGGTCACCCCCTGGACCAATCGAATGGATACGTCAAATTAACCATCTCTCTCAGAGTCCGAGTGCCCCACAAAAGTCTAGTAATTTGTATTACACATTTTACAATGGGGTTTCTATGGAAGAGTGTCTTCCAAGTTCAAAGCTCTTGACTTAGCCAGTGTGGTGGTGCACACTTGTAATCCCAGTACTTGGGAGATTGAGACAGGAGGATCACAGGTTCACAACCAGCTTCAGAAACTTAGCGAGCCCCTCAGCAAGTTAGTGAGACCCTGTTTCAAAATAAAAAAATTAAATGAGACTGGAGGTGTAGCTCAGAGGTAGAATGCCCCTGGGTTCAAATCCCCAGTAGCGCGCGCACGCGCGCACACACACACACACACACACACACACACAAAAGAAGAAATCTCTTAATCTTGGACTTCAAACTGTGCCACTGAATATCAGAATCTTGAAGTGCAGTATAGATGTTTTCCAGCTCTGAGAGATCATAAAGTTCATCGTGTCCAGCCCTGAGGATTGGTGTAATAAAATGACTAAGCTGAAGTCCTATCCTATCGCTCTTGGTTTCTAGCTGATGGCCATGAGGGGATTCCTTAGCTTTTCTGAACCTCACATACTTCACCAGGGTGTCTGTTTGTAGTTACTATTGGGCAAGATGGAAAATTGCTTGGTTCTAAGTGGTTTCTAATCAGAGACAACAGATGTTCATGGAAGGCAAACTTTTCTTTGAATCAGTATTTTGATAATAACATAAATCTATACACTGGGAATAATAATAGTACAGATGGTCTCCAACTTACGACGTTTCAACTTTTTGATGGTGCAAAATTGTGATACATGCTCAACAGGAATCGAATTTTGAATTTTGGTCTTTTCCCAGGCTGGCAGTATCTGCTACAATATTCTCCTGCAATGCTAGGTAGTAGCACACTGCAGCTCCCGGCCAGCCACGTGATCATGAGGGAAACAACTGATATTCCTCAGTGTGCTGTGCAGTCAAGCTGGGGTGTCTGGTAGGTTAGATGCATCAAATGCATTTTTTATTTAAGATATTTTCAACTTATGATGGGCTTATTGAGCCACAACTCCATCATAAGCCAAGGAGCATCTGTATCTAGCATGGAGCAGGTGTTTCATACATATTTGCTGAATTGGTGACTAAATGAGAAAAACAGACAACTAGCTAGCAAAAGACCATTGAAATCGCAAAACTGAGTGACAATAATAGCTGACACATGCCAAAAATATTCTAGAACTTTCAAATTCATTTAATCCCCATGACAACCCTAAGAAGAAGGTATTTTATCCCCATATTATAGAGAGTAAACACAGACCAGAAAAGTTCCAACATATATCCAGGAAACCACAGAGTCAAGGTATAAACTCAAGATGTCTGACCCCACAGGCCAGGTGTTATGGTTAGATATAGAATGTCCCCTGGAGAGCTCATTTATTAATATTTAGAATTGACGTAATTAAGTCATGAGGGTTTGTAATCTCATCAGTGGAAAAGTCCATTATAATGGATTTTCTGGGTGGTAACCTAGGAGGTGGGGTGTGGCTAGAGGAGGTGGGCCCCTAGGGGTGTGGTCTTGGGGACTGTGTTTGTGTCTTTGAATCTCCTTGCTGGCTCTCTTGTTTCCAGCCTCCATGATGTGAGAGCAGAACCTTGCTCTCTCCCTCTCTCTACATGCCCTGAGCTCTGCAGACCCGGCCTGACATGGATCGAACCTCTGAAATCTCCCAAACTGTGAGAAAATAAATCTTCCTTCCTCTGAGTTATTGTGGTCAGGTTTATTGGGTCACAGCTGTGAGAATGTTGACTGAAACATGAGGTTTCGTGAACTATACTATCTATCTAGTGTACAGACAGGATACAGAATGAAGGAGAAATCCTCAGGCTTGACCCAACAGGACCCACTTCTCTCTTTCTAAGACTGAGAAACTGATGACATGAGGGTTAAGATCATGGGCTCTGAGGTGAGAACAACCAAACTTCAAATCCCAGCTCCAGCATGCTCTAACTCTGTGATCTTAGACAAGCAGCTTAGTCTCTCTGAGACTCAGCAAGATGGAAATGATAACAAATTGTGGGAAGGATCAAATTAAATCAGAGGCATAGGGCTCCAAGTTCAGGGCTCAGATTCTGGTAAAACAGTGGTAAATGCTAACAATCATAATAATAGTTATGACTAAAATGGCATCCATAATAATGATACTGATGATACAGTGCTGAAGGAAAAGGAGGAAGAGAAGGAAGAGGAAGAAGAGAAAGAAAAGGGGAGGAAAGGAAGACAGCAGCTTCTAGGTAGAGGCGAATTCTAAAATGATTCTGAAGACGTGGAGGAACACCATCAGAGTCTACAATATCACCCAGATTGGGCAGGGGGAATCAGGGAAATAATACATCAAAGAGGGAGGCTGAGATAGGAAGATTGCAGGTTTGAGGCCAGCCCCAGCAACTTAGGAAGACCCTCAGCAACTTGGTGAGACCTTGTTTTAAAATAAAATAGGGCTGGGGGTGTAGCTCAGAGGTAGAATGCCCCTGGGTTCGATCCCAGTAACACACACACACACACAAACACACACACACACAAATAAAGCACAGACAAAACTCCTTGCAGCCCACTCTCTGCCGCCTTACATGCCAGACACTGAGGAAGGAGAGAAGGGCCCCAGACAGGTAGCAGTAGGCGAAGTGGCACTGGACCACACACTGCCCAGTGTCCTACAGCCCTCTAGCTGCTCTCCAACATGCCTGTGGTCGCAGCCCAGGTGACTTCAGTCCGGGACATCAGACAGCACGTACCTGCCTCACATCACCACAAGATTGAATTTTCAGCCACATCCTCCAGACACATTCATTTTCGCAGAGACGCTATTTGCGAGGACCAATCAGAACCTGCAACTTAAATACAATTCCCCTAATCGGAGTAACCTCCTCTCTGTCCCCCACAGCCTCTGCACGCCCGGACAGGCACTGCCTACGTTGGAAAGGTTAGGCTTGCCTGAAGCAGTTGAGCAGAAACGCGAATTCAGAGAACAATTTGCTACTCATAAGGAGCCGTCACTCAGAAAGGCACTGGCTGGCCTCGAAGAATCAGGCCACCACCCACAGCTCCTGTGTCGCTCTCCCAGGATCCCTGTGACCTTGAGGTATGACACACTAAGATTCTCAACAGAAACCCCAGCCAGTGAGGCTGGAAGCCACACAACCCTGAATGAGGAGCAAAAATGCCAAGAGGGTCAAACTAACTCTTACCTCTCTCCCTCTCTAGTCCCCCACCCCCTTTTATCAATGAGACTTCAACATACCATATCCCCTACAAACCTGCTACTCAAAGCAACATCAGCATCAACCAGAGAGCTGCTCTGCGGACCAGCAGCATCAGCAAGGATCTCATCAGCAACAGAGTCTCAGGCCCCCACCCTAGACCCACCCTAGACTTACTGAATCAAAATCTACACCTTGCCCAGATTGCACCGCTGCACAGAGCGTGTTATATATGAAAAATCTCTGTTTGAAGGCAATCACGGTCTCTGAGTCCATGTAGCTAAAAACCCATCATCCTAATTTTAATTAAACCATTTAGATGTCCATAGAAGAATCAGGATAGCTACCACTTGCAAGGGCTTCTGGAATGCCAAGGATCTTCCAAATGGCCTCTCATCTGTCCATCTCCCCATTTTACAGGTGTCAGCACTGAGATATAAAGTAACTTGAACAAGGTCACTCAGCAAGTCAGCGGTAGAGGCTGAGGACATGGTTTACCTCCCAGAGCCCACGATCCCTGGCTTTATTATTAAGGAAGAGAGCAAGATGGCTCCTGGCTGGAAGGCTAGCAGTGTTGTAGTCTGAATGTGGTTTCTGCCCCCCCAGGGATCCTTGGTGATTAAAGGCTTGGCCCCTAGGGTGGCACTGTTGGGAGGTGGGGGAGCCTTGGAGAGGTGGCACCTGATGGAAGGTCCTTAGGTCTATGGGGGTGTGCTCCCAGAAGGGACTGTGGGACCCCACTTGCTCTGGTCTCCTGTTTGGGGATGAAAGCTCTCATGCACGCATACCTCCACCATAATGTGGTGCGTCTGAGAACGAGGGCCCCTGCTAGAACTGAGCAGATGCAGGTGTGTGCCCTCCAGCCTCCAAAACCATAAACTATATAAAACTTTTCTCTTTAGAAGTTAGCTGCCTCAGGTATTTTGTTGTAGTAACTGAAGATGACTGACTCAAGTGGTGTCAGCCATACCTGGATAGGAAGAACAGAGCTCTTCCACAGAGCCCCGAGGCTCAAGAAACTAAACACACAGCTCCTGAGAGAGAGCAGTCATTGCATGGGAAGGGGGGTCTCAAGCACAGAGCGATCCCTCTGCTGGTATCAGGAAGTCGGAATGCTAGTTCTGATCTGTCCCTCATCATTATTGTAGTACAGGAAAGGGGAGAACTAAGCCTGTGAGGTACTTGAACCACACAGAATCTCGTTTCTTTTTCAAATGGGCTCTGTCACTGCTCCTATTGTACAGCTGGAGAAAGGGTGGTTTGTAAAGCTAATGTCAATGGCCCGAAAGAAATCTGGGACTCATATCAAGTCTGCTATGACCACAGAACCCAGGCCCTTCGTACAACATGACACACAAGATGTTAAAGTCCTGAGCTAGGGAAGTGATGAAGGAGAAAGAGCTGGATGGAGGAGATGTCGCAGCCTGGGTTGTTCTTTGCGCGGGGAGGCCAAGACATTGTTAAAGGTCATCCTGAGATTCCCAGCTCACCTCCTTCATCATGGACGAGTCACTCGCTGTCCTCATCTAAATACTGAAATAGTTGGGGACTGTATCCGTCAGCATTCTTGCAGCCACCATCTAACTATCTGACCACATAATTTAGAGGAAAGAAGATTTATTTTCTTACAGTTTCAGGCTCAGTCCATGTGAAGCTGAGGACCGTGACTCTCAGGCATGGAGGAGGGACAGCACATGGGCTGTGTTCACATCATGGAGGCCAGAGCAAAAGAGGGAGAGCAGGGGGAGGAGGGGCCCTTTATATAATCCCCACGGCCACGCCCCCAAGGCCACGCCCCCAAGGCCACGCCCCCCAAGGCCACACCTCCAGCCACACCCTACCAGCCTCCTGGGTACCACCCAAAGAAATCCATTACAATGGATTTATCCACTGCTGGGATGGCAACCCTCATGACTCAATTACATCAGCTCCAAACACCAATTTATGAGCTCTTCAAGGGCTGTTCTATATCTAACCATAAAGGGCCTCATTCCCAAGAGTTTGAAAGAGGCGTGTCCCCTGCTCAGTCTCACAGCATCCTCTTCCTCCAAGGCTTCCCATGGCATGCAGTCATTTCCAGAAGGGACAAAGGTGAGACCAGAGGCCACAGCCTCCAAACAAAATGCTCCTGGTCCATGGGGAAGGAGTGGCCACAGGAGCCTGCAACAGCCCTACCCTCCGGAGAGGCCGGGGCTGCCCCCTGGCTGTCACCCATGCACACCTGATATGGACACCCACCTTCCTCTTCCCACCTCACCTTCTCTCTCATGGAACTGGCCACCTATCTTAGGGTCTAAGGAAAGGGAGGGCAATTCTCCCACCTTAACTCCTGACCTGGTCCAAAGTCAGAGGATCTTCTGACCTGAATCTTTTCCAATGTCTTTCCAACACTGACTAAAGACCAAATTGTGGCTCTGTTTAGTCTTCTATCCCATAGCAAACTGGAGAATTGTTAGGGACTGAAGGTTTATGTCCCCACCCCTGAGAATTTACAAATTGAAATCTCCTCCCCCAAGCTGATGGTGTTCAGACCTGAGCCTTTGGGAGGGAATTAGGTCATGAAGGAAGAGCCTTTGTGAATAGGATCTGCACCCTTACAAGAGAACCCATAGGACGCTCACCTCTCTGCCATGTGAGGATATGACAAGCAGTCAGCCTTCTGCAACCAGGTTGGGTCCTCACCAAAGCCCAACCATGCTGGTGTCTGACCTCAGACTTCCAGCTCCCGAGCTGGGAGAAATAAATTTCTGTTAACCAGGCATGGTGGTGCACGCTTATAATCCCAGTACTTGGGAGGCTGAGACAGGAGGATCGCAGGTTCAAGGTCAGCCTCAGCAACTTAGTGAGACCCTCAGCAATTTAGCGAGACCCTGTTTCAAAATTAAAAAATTAAATAGGGCTGGGGGTGTGGCGCAGAGATCACCCCTGGGTTCAATCCCTAGTACCACACACACACAAAAAAAATCTGTTGTTCATAAGCTACCCAATCTATAGTATGCGGTTATAGCAGCCCAAAGGGAATATTACAACCCCCTATATCTTAGAGGATTTCCAAGAATGTTGTTTAAAGAAAAGTTTTTCCCTAAGCCCATGAAGGTGTTTGCTGAGCCTGGTCTCCAACTGAAAACAAATCCAGAATGATTGTTGACATCTCTTCCCATAATAAGAACCCAGTTGAGGCTGATGCATTCATAGACACAAAGAATCTGAGAGCTAAGAAATTCTGGAGACAGCGGGGCTAGGGGTGTAGCTCAGCAGTAGAATGCTTGCCTGGCAGGAGAGAGGCCTGGGGTTCAATTCCCAGCATTGCAAAAGTAAATAAATTATGGAGACAATCTCCTTCATGCCCACTGTTGCCTCGCTCAAATATCTCCTCCACACTGCCTCAAACTGATATTTTAAAAATCCAAATCCAGTTGTGTCATCCTTCTGCTTAAACCCTTTCCGTGGCTTCAAATTACCCCGAGGGCAAAATCCGGACCCCTTTCTATGGCCTGTGAGGTTCTGCATAGCTAGGTCTTACTCCTCGTGAATTCTCTTGCGCATCTCTCCTTTCTCTATATGCCAGTACCACCTTAGGTCTGGCCGAGCAGAGTCTCCACACTGCGCCCCACAATTTAGACAGCACCACATCTCACAAACACAGACAAAAATGAATGTAAAGAACACGCAGTGCGTCTGGAGATGTGGCATTCAATGCCCGCGCGGCGTGATGCATACACTGAACACCCACTGTGTCACCAAGGCCCTTAGCCCCGGGGAAGGCTCCTCGGAGGCATCCTTGGCTCTGCACCTTTAAAGCAAAAGGCAACTGCATTCAAAGGCCATGAAGAATTGTCTGTGGTGCCCCTGCTGACTTCAGAAACAAACACCGCTCTACAAGGCAGAGGAAAGCTCAGCAACGCAAACACTTAGGGAAGGGAAAATACAAATTAATTAACTTGTCACATCCTTCCCCTCAGATAACATGAATGCAATATATTCTTACAGAATGAAGCATTGTTCTCCAGCGATGCCAAGCAACCGTTTACTGGCTTCCCCTCATGTTTCAATTCATGGGTCCAGAGGTACTCATGAATTAGCATGGCATTTGCAATGGTTGGACATGACAGCCAGGAGACATTTTGCAATATTAAATGATTTTGACGACTCTGAGGTTTGTATACATGTAGGTCTAGATGGCATTCGTGACAAATGTGAAGCATGACGGCTGTTCTTTTGAGGGACAGCTGGCTGCACTCGGAAGGCTGAGATTATTTAATGCATCTGAACTTAAGTTCTTCAAGCTGAGATGAATTTCGGTTTTACTTAAATTATGTGCCTCTGGGGTTTGGTTGCTCATTAATCAGAACTTGCATTTTTGCTTTTTAAATGTCATAGTTCAATGAAAATATTTAGGCATAAGGTATGCAGGTTTCCCTTGGTACCCTCGGGCGCTGCAAAAGTGGTGTCGGGCCTGCTCCGTCCTTCGAATCCCATTGGAATTTCTTGGGTTTCTCAAGTTCACAGACTTCTTTCTTACCTCAGGGCCTTTGAACATACTACTCAGTTACCTAGAACATACTTAGGCTCAGATGCTCAGATAACTCCTCCTCCAGCCTCATCAATGACCTTAAATTTCCCATCCTTTTCAGACACCTTCTTTAAGTCCTTTGGCCAGGCTTTGTGCCCTCATCTTGCACACCCATGACACCTGTTCTTCTATGTGTTTATTGGTTCAATATCCCAATATGTGTTTATTGGTTCAATTCCCCGATAGGCTGTAACTTCCCGAAAGCAGACTGTGTGTGTCTTACCCACACCTTCCTCTCGTAGAACCTGGAACAGAGCCAAGCTTATACTACATACTCACTAAACAGGTGAATGAGTGACAGAATACAGGGTGGCAGCTCCGATCACACTGAATCACAGTTACTCGTGTGCATCTGTCCATCTGGATCATTAGCCAGAGGCCAAGAGCTGCCGCTCATGAGCCACATTTCAGCCTGCAGGTTGGTTACTTTGACACGCAGACTATCGCCCGTACTATGCCTTTAAATTTTTTTAATTAACTGCCAATATTTAAGAACTGGGAAATTACTCTAAAAAAGAATTCAGATTTTCAGTTATCTTGAAAAAGCCAAACAGTTGGCACCACATCCCACATGGCAACCGTCCCAAGTTCAAACGTTCCTTCCAAAGAGCTCATCGTCTGGGCCGCTGCAGTCCTGACTCACCCCGCTGCGGTTTCAACGCGTCTCCCAGAATTCAGGAGCTGGAAAGTTAATCCCCATGCAACGGTGAGGCCAGGTGGGAGCTTTAAGAGATGGTTGGGTCATGAGGGCTCCGCCATGCAAGCAGATCACTGGTGCAGAAGCTGTAGTTACCGCAGGAGGGGGTTCCTGATAAAAGGGTGAGCTCAGCCCTCTCCCCTTGCTCTCTCCCCCCCTCACCTCCTCTCGACCTCTGCCTTCCACTGTGTCCTGTGCAGCAAGAAGGCTGTCACCAAAGACCAGCGTCTCAAGATGGGACTTTCCAGCCTCCAGAACTGAGAGGAAAAGAAATCTTTTCTTTATACGTTACCCAACCTATAGTTACTATAGTTTGGAACTTGAAGGTCCCCCACTTCCAGCCAGGTGTGGTGGTGCACAACTATAATCCCAGTACTCCGGAGGCTGATTCAAGAGAATGGCAGGTTTGAGGACAGCCTCAGTAACCTAGCAAGACCTTGTTTCAAAATAAAAAATAAATAGCTGGGTGTGGTGGCGCATGCTTGTAATCCCAGTACTTGGGAGGCTGCGACAGAAGGATCACAGGTTCGCGACCAGCCTCAGCTACTTAGTGAGGCCCTCCGCAACTTAGTGAGACCCTGTTTCAAAAATAAAGAATAAAAAATAGGGCTGGGGGTGTAGCTCGGAGGTAGAATACCCCTGGGTTCAATCCCCAGTACCGCAAAAAATAAATAAATAAAAATTAAAAAAGACTGGGGGTAAGCCAGGCATGGTGATGCATACTTGTAATCTCAGTACTTAGGAGGTTGAGACAGGAGGATTGCAGGTTTGAGGCCAGCCTCAGCAACTTAGCGAGACCCTGTTTCAAAATAAAAATAAATAAAGTAGGACTGGGAATGTAGTTCAGAGGTAGAATGTCCCAGGGTTCAATCCCCAGTATCAAAAAAAAAAGAAAGAAAGAAAGAAAGGAATGAGGACCAGCAAGCACAGAGAAATAAGTTAACATCTGGACTCTGTCACTTAGTAGTTGAATACCTTTGGACAAATCCCTGGGTCTCTCTGTGAGCCTCAGTTTCCTCTGAGGTAACATAGCACATAACTCATAAGGTTGTTTGGGAGGAGAAGGCAAGACAGAACCCTTAGCGGGTGCTCAAACACTTTTAGTTGGCATCGCTATTACAAACCATTTCCTGCCCTGGAGGAATGGAGAATGGATTTGGGAGGCACATTCTTAATAAAGTAAGACATCCGATAGGGTACAAAGCAACGGGAAGCAGCTCAAGTCAGCCCGGGGCACCGAGGCTGAAAGAGGTAGATCCCAGCGCCTTTTCTCATAAAAAGGCATCTTTTCCAAGACAAGAGTGAGTCTGAATTACTTTCTGACCTTGAGGCGTCTAAAATGACTTCATGGATAATAACCCTTTTTCTCCCTTGGACCGAGGTCTTCACTGAAGTGTTTCTCAGCACCAATACTCTGTGTGTCTCTCTTATTGAGTTTAATGGATCTTCATTCTCCTCTATTTTATATCTAGAATGTCCTTGTCATTTGATATGTCTGTGATCCATCCTAAAATCATAGCAGTGAAGTGTGCTTTAGATACCATCCAACCCTACACTCTGAACTTGCAAGAAGGCACGGCCCACAGAGGTTAAGGGACTTGTCCAAGATCACACAGCTAACCTGCTGACCCTGTTGGGACTAGATTCAAGGTCTTCTGGTGCCACCCCGGGGGCTATTTCCAGCCAGCCATAATGCCTCCTCCTCTGATTCTTCATACTATCTTACGCCATGCTGCTACCTCTTTCTATGCATTTCTTTATGGGTGGCTCATCCATAAGGTGGTGGGAAGTTTAAAACCCAATGATCTTGAAACTTTTACTTGGTCTCACCAAGTCTGCCTCCCCATCTTGTAAATGTATATTGATAAGACCAACCTCGCAGATTTGATGTGAAGGTTAATGAGAGTCTAAGTCAACGTGCTTCAAGAAATACTCTTTGTTGTCTCTGATTCTCAGAATAGCCTGTGTAAGTGGAAGATCCGGGATTCTGACTTGGCTGGACCTGATTGTGATGCAGATGCGCTTAGCATTACGTTTCTGCCACTTAGTAGATAAATAAAATAAATACTAAATAAAATAAATTAGATTTCAAGAAAGTGACATAGCTATACATTTGTCTATTCCTCCAGCTAAGTATAGCTAAATGTCCTGGACATTGTGTATAAAATAAACAGACACAGAGCCGGGCGTGGTGGCGCACGCTTGTAATCCCAGGACTTGGGAGGCTGAGACCGGAGGATCTGGGTTCATAGCCAGCCTCAGCTACTTAGTGAGGCCCTCCGCAACTTAGTGAGACCCTGTTTCAAAATAAAGAATAAAAAAATTAGGGCTGGGGGTGTAGCTCAGAGGTAGAATGCCCCTGGGTTCAATCCCCAGTTCTGCAAAATAAATAAATAAATAAATAAATAAATAAATAAATAAAATAAGATAAACAGATACACAACCTCTACCTCTACCCAACAGAAACAGGACCATCACCACCCCCCTTTTCTGGCCAGAACAGTGTTATAGAACACCAGCTAAAGCAGAAGGCTTATATAAAAGCCATTCTCCTAAGTTAATACAAAAATACTGAGTCTTCAATAAGAAATTACTCATCACCCACAAGAACCAGGAATATCTCAAACAAAAAAAAAATCAATAGATACCAACACCAAGATGCCAAAGATGTTAGTTAGATCTGACAAAAAACCTTAAGCAACCATTGTAAAAAATGCTTCCATGAGCAATTACCAACAGACCTGAAACAAATGGAAAACTAGAAAACCTCAGTAAACTGACTGTCGACAAATAGAAAACAGGAAGAATTTTAAATGAGAATTTTAAAACCTAAAAATAAAATAACCAAAATTTTCAAACTCGGCAAATAGGTTCACCAGCAGAATGAATGGGAAAGTGGAAATTATCAATGAACTGGAAAATGGAACAATAGAAGTTATACAACCTGAACAACTGGAAGAAAGTAGACTAAAAAAGAAGAAGAAGAAAAAAAAAGGACTAAAACATTAGATCTAACATTTATGTCACTGGAGCCCCAAAAGAAGAAGAGAGCGAGGATGGACCTGCAAAGTGTAAGGCTCGTGCTAAGAAATGGCTAGAATCCGTGTCTACAGGACAGGCAGCTTGTGCGCATCTTTAGCTCAGGTTTGCTGCCTCTTTCTACACACCAATTTCATGATCTCACATCTGAGCATCCTCTGCTTGCCACATGTAGCCCTACATTCCCATCCTAACAGTTCTGGGCCCAGAGATGAAAAAAAAGAATTTTCTACACTGCTTCCCATTTGAAAAAATCCCTCAGAAGGACTCTGATTGGTCACATGTGGGTCTTTTCCTCCCCATCTACCAATCTCTGAAAACAGAGGTCTGAGTGAGATACTATCTAGCCACTCCTATGCCTTGGGGGCGGGATCTGCTAGCAAAAGAGAGTCTTGGATGCTGGGCAAACAAAGCCTGTGGCCCATGAGACAAGACAAAGCTGAACTACTCTCCCCTGTGAATTTAATCTTCATAGCATAGAATCCTTAGAGAAGCAAATAATAGGGTTTCTAACCTCGGCACTACTAGCATTGCAGGCCAGATAATTTTCTGTTGTGAGGTGCTATCCTGTGCATCATAGGATAGTTTTTCTCTTCTTTTCTTTTCTTTCTTTATTATACTTTTATTGGTGCATTGTAATTATGCATCATACTGAGGTATAGAGTGATGGGAATATACGTGCACACAGCATTTACTGCATTTCCCTCTGGGCCCCATCCCTTCCCTGTACATATGATTGAGCTGGGGTTTGGTAATTTCATATGTGTACATAGCATTACTTAAACTATTACCTTCTTTAAGTCTCTATCCCCCTTCTCCCTCCCCAATCCCCCTCCATGTTCCAGTGGAGTCTCTACTCCTTTATCTGAGGTCTCTTTTTTTTTTTTTTTTTTTTTTTTGCGGTACCGGGGATTGAACGCAGGGGCATTCTACCTCTGCACTACACCCCCGGCCCTATTTTTTATGCTTTATTTTGAAACCGGGTCTCACAAAGTTGCAGAGGGCCTCACTAGGAAGAGAGAGAGAGAGAGACAGGGAGAGAGAGAGAGCTGAGGCTGGCCACGAACCCGGATCCTCCAGTCTCTGCCTCCCAAAGTACTGGGATTACAAGCGTGCGCCACCACTCCCGGCTCTGAGGTCTCTTTTGTTTCCCAATTTCTCTCTAGCTTGAGCAACATCCCTGCTGTCTTTACCCACTGGATGCCAGTAGCAGTGTGCCATCTCCCAGTTACAATGACTAAATATCTCCAGACACTGTCCAATGTCCCCAGGGGAGCAGCACAGCTCCTGGTTGAAAGCCCCTGCGGTAGGGGAAGACGAGATGGGAGAGCAGACGACATCTGTCCTGAACCTGTTACCAAAGCGGACATCTTGAGAGGTTGGAGGAGTAAGGAGAAAGTTGTAGAGGAAGGGAGGGAGGGAGGAGGAAGGGGGTTATAATGCCTCTGGCACCTCCTGTGTCATTCTCCCATTAGCCCCTTGGCATCAATTAATTTATCATATTATCTAGTTGTCACCTTGGAAGAAGAGCTAGGGCCCCGAGGCATATGAAACAGAATGAGGCACATGAATACATCGGAGAGGGATGTGGAGAGGGAAAGCAAGACTAAGGATTCAGACTCCTTAAGGGAAGAGGTAGAAGTTAATTTAGCATCGGTGAAGATCAGGATGATGGGCTGGGCTCCTTGTGTCTAGCTCCAATCCAAACTAACCTGGGTGATTTCTAGTAATTCAGAGTTCTCACTAGGACTTCTCAGGCTCAGTATCATTTGATTTTCCTCCAAACCCTGTGATGTGGGTAAGAGATGATCTGGTGAAGTCCACTTACAGATGAAGAAACTAAGACCCATCAAAGGAAAGAGAGGCCTTATCACGTAGGCATTAAAAGTGGGGGTCTTTTAATATAGACAAATCTGGCTCCAATTCTGGGCTCCACCACTTCCTAGGCACTTGATCTCATCGAGTGACTTAACTCCTCATCTGTAAAACAGCATCAGTGCCTTGGTAATATAGGGTGACCTGAGAATTCAACTGGCTAATGCTGGTGACATACCTATTAAGACACCTGTCACTTAGCAAGCACAAAATAAAACATAGTGACTATTGTCACCAGACTTAGCAAGATCATCACTAAATCTCTAAGAAAAATAAAAATTAAGCAATTTAGCCACAGATACTCACAGTCAGTAAATGACAGGCCAGGTCCTACCATTCAACTTTTGAATATCCAGCACCATTTTACTACTCTGTGATGTGATGACTAAAACTGAGTAAGGGGATGGGAATTGATTATCTAGTAAAGTGTCTGGTACTTTGCCTTGTGTTACTTAACTTCACTGTAATCTAGAGAATGAGTCGACAGTGTTTTCATTTCACAGATGGAAAAATCTGAGACTTGCTGATGCCATGTTCCTACTGTCACTCGGGCTGGGTGTGGAGTTGGGGACTGGTTGTGTTATGAAACCCTGCTACTCATTCTCCTGCAGTTTCAGGGATTAGTTGGGGTGATGTGGGGCAGTGACATGAGTCTGGCCATGAAGACCTGAGAAGTCTCAAAGAGTAGAAAAGTTTTTGAGGAAGCTTTTCCTAGTCGGGCATGGTGGTATACACTGTATAATCCCAGCACTTGGGAGGCTGAGATAGGAAGATCACAGGTTCGATGCCAGTCTCAGAAACTTAGCAAGACCCTGTTTCAAAATAAAAAATATAAAATAGGGCTGGGGGTATAGCTCAGAAGTAGAATGCCCCTGGGTTCAATTCCTAGTACAGAAAGACAACAAAGGAAGGAAGGGAAGGAGGAAGGAAGGAAGGAAGGAAGGAAGGAAGGAAGGAAGGAAGGAAGGCAGGCTTTTCCTCAGTAGAAAGAAAGAACATATGCAAAGATGCACAAGAGAATAAGTGGCTCCTCTTTGTGTAATATGCACAGAATAGTCTCCACCATCTTGCAACTATGAGAAAAGCAAGCTGGAAAGAAAACCAATACATAAAGTAACAGAGTTGAGGACAGCAAGACGTCCGAGCCCTTGACGATATCACTCAACCACTGATTTAACAGCCCTGGGAAGCTGTCTCAGGACTTCTTTGCATGTGAGAAAACAAATCACCCTTTGGGTTTCATCCGTTTGAATCATGTCTTCAGTTCCTTGCAGCCAAATGCATTCTGATAAAACCATTATCAGCCAAGCATGATAATAGCATTACTGCCGCTCTATCAATAGGGTTCACGGTGTACTTAGTACATTCCAAAGACTGTACTGAGCTTCTTCGCAAAAGCAAAGAATTGGACCATTTGGGCCAGGGGCTTGGACAGAGAGACAGCAGGATGGATTAAGCCCACATTGCAAAGAGCTCTCTGTGCTTTGCCAAGGAATGTGAGGAACACATTGGTTGAACTGATAGCTCATCTCTACCACAAACCCCTAAGGTAGCTTCTATTATTAGATCCATTTTGTAGATATGTAATAGAATGGAAGAAGTAAACCTAACATTTGCAAAGTGCTGGCAGTCAGGATCAAGAAAATGTGTGCACTGCAGGTGAGCGAATCTCCATCAGCAGAGACGCAGCCGGGCTCCGGGGACAGGGTTGAGGCTAGCTATGGAGTTGCAGACCAACGTGGCCTCATTAATTATCAGACCTGGCTTGTGCTCTCTGATCACAAAAAAAAAAAATCTATGAGCTGTGACCAGTGGTTGCAGTTCAATCGCCTTCCCCTCAGCTGACACGGGCACACGCTGAGCTCAATCATTTGGGCAACCGGGACTCTGAAGTCCCAAATTCTCTTAATGTAGGAAACAACATGATCTCGTGGTTTCTGTAGAAAATTTGGGTCAGACAGTACTGGCCTGAAATGGTTAGCATCTAAATGACCTTATCATACAACTTTACTCTTGGGATCTCAGTCTAATGGCTCAAGAGTCAGACCGCCCAGGTGCAGATCTTGGGTCTGTCACTTGTCGGCTGTGTAATTTAATGATAAATCACCTATAAACTCTCTGAGTCTCTGTTTCCTCATCTGAAAGATGGAAGAAATAGATAGAACTACCTGTTAAGGTGGTAGAGATGAAATGATGAAAACTGTACAATCAATGAATAGTTACCGAGAACCTTCTATCAGCCAGGCACGCTCTGTTGGTAAGGGGACAGACAATGTGCCTATTGTCATGGGGCCCATTAAGGTAGGAATGAATAAATGATAAACAGATGTTTGTTTATTTATTTCATTTATTTATTTATTTTAGTACTAGGGATTGAACCCAGGGGCATTCTACCTCCAAGCTACAACCTTAGCCCTTTCTATTTTTCATTTTGAAACAGGGTCTCACTAAGTTGCTGAGGCTGGCCTCGAGCCCGCGATCCTCCTGTCTCAGCCTTCCAAGGGATTACCGATGTGCGCCACCATGCCCAGCAATAAATAGATGTTTAAAGGAAAAAATAATATCAAGCAGTGAGGCACAGAAGGTGAGGTTTGAGCAGAGGCTTGGATGACAGTTATACAGGAGCGAACAGAGTTCAAAGGCCCCAAGACAACCGTTTGGTCTGTTCATGGAGGAAAATGAAAGCCCTGGAGATTCTGGACAGACTGAACAAAAGGAGGGTCAGTGGGAGAGGTGGTCAGAGGCTGGGTCCTGGGATGCTTGTCACCCTTGTTGGTATTTTGGATTTTTGAAAAGGGAAGGCATCAATAGAGGCTTTGGAACAGGACAGTTCTTACCAGAATGCCTATCAGAAAAAAAAAATTTAAAAAGCTTTGCTTAATTGACATCTATTAGCCTTACCTCTAAGATGAGGGCACTGAGTCCTATTTTGAAAAGTTGTGAAAAATAAATTACACCACGGATGCAAAGAACCAAAATCATAACATGTCCTCAAAAATGTTACTTCGTTCCCACTTCCACTCCAGCATACTGTGACCTCTTGGGCCGTGTTTAGAGCAGAAAACACACAGTAAGATGGGTTCTGACCTGCATTTTAAACTCAGGGCACATTTCCTATCTGTCCTTCACAAATTAGCATTGGCAGTTGATTTTCAAAAAGCATACAGTAGTCTCCCCTTATCCATGGGGGATGTAATTCCAAGACCCCCAGGGGTTACCTGAAACCACAGATATTACTGAGAGTACTTTGGATTTTCCTATATGCTCTGCGGCACTGCCACGTATTAGCAAGTCCCTCTGTCCTCCCATGTTTTATCCTAACTCTGGTGCCCTACTCTTGCACTTTGGAGCCATTATTAAGTAAAATAAAGGTTACATGAATCCCGGTGTGGTGGTGCATGCCTGTAATCCCAGTACTTGGGAGGCTGAGACAGGGGGATTGTGTATTTGAGGCCAGCCTCAGCAACTTAGCGAGACCCTATTTCAAAATAAAACATAAAAAGGGCTGGGGGTGTAGCTTGGAGGTAGGATGCCCCCTGGGTTTGATTCCCAGTACCAAAAAAGGATTACTTGAACACAGAACACTGTGATACCTACAGTGATCATCAACTTGATAACCAAGATGGTTACTAACCGACGGGTAGCATATACAGTGTGGATACGCTGAATGAAGGGATGACTCACATCCCAAGCAGGATAGAGCTCGACAGTGTGCGATTTCATCATGCTACTCAGAACAGCATACAGTTGAAAACTGGAATTTCCCATTTGATATTTTCGGACTGTGATTAGCCATAGGTAACTGGAAGTGGCGCCAAAGATGAAGCCACAGATATGGGGGAACTACTGCATTCACCAGTGGAAATGTCACCAGCATGTTGGAACCTCCAATAGTGCCTCAAAAAGCAACAAGAAAAGGAGAGGGAAAAGAGAATAAATCCATGAGGATCTGTGCAAGGGGCCTGGCACTGGGTAAGGCACAGCTGCCCCTGCAGTGCTGCCCCGGATGTCATCGGGAGACTCCACAGAGGAGGTCGCTTTGAGGGATCTCAGAACAATGTAAAATAACACTGAATCAAGGCAAAAGTGTCCGTGCCCTTCCCATCATTTGATTACACCAAGGGGAAGTCTCTCACGTCCAAGGCTGGCTAACCCTGCCTTTCAACAAAGAACAAACGGACGGACACTCAGAGCCTTGGCGGGCTAAGGCTCTCACCAGAATTTTAATAACATTGGTTTCTCCCCTCCTCCCCCAATGATCTTTTAAAACTGTTTCCTTCTTTATAGAACAAGAGAGAGTAGTTTGCATATATGTGGTAAATTTTAATTTTTAACTAACTTTAAAACACTTTGGTGATTTATTTATTCATTCATTCATTCATTCATTCATTCATTTACTTATTTATTTTGCGGTACTGGGTATTGAACCCAGGGGCATTCTACCTCCGAGCTACACCCCCAGCCTTATTTTTTATTCTCTATTTTGAAACAGGGTCTCACTAAGTTGCGGAGGGCCCACTAAGTAGCTGAGGCCGGTTACGAACCTGTGATCCTCCTGTCTCAGCCTCCCAAGTACTGGGATTATAAGCGTGCACCACCACGCCTGGCTCACTTTGATTATTTAAGTAGAGGTATTTTATATCAGTCAATTTAAACAGAAATAAAAAAAATTAAACCAAAAACTCATGTACCTGGTACTAAAGTGGCTAAATTTCAGGAAATGTTGAGTGATTTCTTTTATCCTAATAGCAACGTAGTGAGGTACCTGTCATTTTTATCTCTAGTCTGTGGGTAGGAAGAGTGACATAGAGACAGGAGGTGACCTGGCCAAGGTCACCCAGGTTGCTTAAATACAGTTCCCCGAGGCTCCGTTCTTTGAGGTCTTAACACACCAGTAGATCATGGTGTTTGCTTCCAGAATCAGAAGTCGTCAGCTCAGGAAATCCTCCTCTGTATCACTTCAGGCTCCAGCGACCTGCTGGCTTTAGAAATTAGCTGCCAGGTGCATGGTAAACCCTCCCTTGCAAGGCTTGGGCAAAGCCCAGAAGCATCCCTCCAGTTCTCGTGCAGCTCCTCCCTGCACACACAGCCTCAGCTGCAGAGAGGCAGACCAGTACCATAACCTGCCTGCACTGTGAGCTAGTCTCTTAGATCAGCGATGCAGAGTCCCTAGGAGATGGGGCTATTAAAGAGAAGGCAGCCTCTGGCATTCAAGTATTCCAGAACATTCTGGAACTTTCCTGAGCAGAACAGCTCATCCCTCTGTCCCCACCTAGCCACTGGCTTGCCCACCTGCTGGCCTCTCTGGCCGTTTTTCTTCTGTCATCCTGGCTGCTTGGCGGAACTCGCCTTATCTGTACATTGATGACTCGTGCTTTCTGTACATTTCAATGTTTTATCCCTGCGGGGAGGATTCTGGTAAGTACCTCCACTCTCGGGGCTCTTAATACTCCATGCCTCCCTCTTAGGACTATTTCTAAGGCTCTTAAAAGAAAATTGAACTTTTTGGCAGTTAGAGTGCAGTGGTTGAGGGGGGGGAAAAGTGGATCAGGGATTGGGGAAATGTTCTCATGATTAACTGATTGGAACAAATATTCAAACCTTCTCTCTTCTTCCGGTCTGACGACTTGAGTACCTGGAATGTTCTAGGCATGAGACTTCTTGGCTTCCGATGCTGTGCAGATCAAGGGGAAACGGCATCTGATGACTTTTTATTCACACGACACACAGACAAGCTGTCAATTCTGTTACTGCTATTTTGGAGCATGCTGGCTTTTGGAGCTAATCCTCCACGATACAATTACACATTAGACTTTGAGTCCAAAAGCTAGGTTGCACCCCAGCTCTGACGCTGTGCGGCCTTACACACTGTGCAGATGTTCCTTGGACTTAACTCTTACCTGTAGTGGGAGGATCCGGTGGAATGAATCATCCCTGTGGGTTGCATCTCTCTCGAGCACTAGGTAATCAGGGGCACGTTGCTGGCTTTGTCTGAGCTGAGGATTTCTCATCTGTGAAATGAGCTGATGATGTCAGCCCTGGCCACTTCACATGAGTGATGATGAAGATTACAATAAAATACCGTGCGCAGTTATACTTTGTCCAGAGTAAAGTTCTATCAACTGTGAATTGCTACGATAACAAAAGCAAGGACCACTAGCTGATCCATGCATGTCCTTGGGTTGCTAGCAATAGAAACCACCTCTGAGTGACTTCAAAGGAATTTTTATTTATTTTACAAAAGTATCCTTTACATCTCTACAGAGCCATGTTGAGACAATCTTTGTGGGCTTTTTTTCTTTTCAGATTATGATAAGGACATTGAATATATCTACCCTTGTAAGAAGTTTTTAAGTGTACAATACAGCATCGACTCTAGGTCCAATGTTCTACAGCATCGACTCTAGGTCCAATGTTCTATAGCATTGACTCTAGGTCCAGTGTTCTACAGCATCAACTCTAGGTCCAATGTTCTAGAGCTTCTTCATCTTGCTTAACCGAAACTTTATACCTAGCGAACAGCAGCTCCCTATTTCCCCTCCCCCAGCTCCGGCAACAACCATTCAACTCCCCATTTCCAAGACTTTGACCAATTTAAATACCTCATATAAGAGGAATCCTCTAAGAGGAACACTTTGACCCTCTGTGCCTAGCTTATTTCACTCAGCATAATACCTTCCAGGATCACCCATGCTGCTGCACAATGCAAGATCTCTTTCTTTTTGAAGGCTGAATAATATTCCATTGTATGTATAGACCACATTTTCTTTATCCATTCGTCCACTGATGGACAGGTAGGTTGTGGCCACATCTTAGCTATCATGAGTAGTGCCAATGAACATGGTGGAAAGGAGATATTGGGGGCTCACCGAGGAACTGGAAGTCATGTATCAGGGGAGGAGCAGGAAACAAGAACCACCATAGTGGCCCAAGAGCAGTCGAGTCCTGGTGGGCAGTCCCCACCAAAATGAATGAAACAATATGAACTCTTCTCCTACCCTTCCTTCCCTCCAGATTCCAAGCTCCAGAGGACAGTCTCTAATTAGCCAAGTTCAGGACTCCTGCCTGCCCACCCCTGACCTTGGTTCCAGATCGAAGGATCTGGCTCCTTTGGGGTGGTAGGCACCTGAATCTGCTGTCCTTCCCAGACCATCTCCAGTGGGGGAGAATCACTCTCCAAAGCAAAATCAGAATATGTTGGGAAAAGAAACGAGGCTCTGGGCAAATTGAGTATTGCACGGAAATTAGTAAAATGGTGAAATATCTCAGTACAACACTCTCAGATATGATTTTTTGTTTGTTTTACTTTTTGCTGATCCATGTCCCCCACCCCCACCAATGAAGCAGGACATTTGGTGATATATACTGTTGTGGGGTTTTTCTTTCCCTCATCTCTTCTCTTCCCTTCTCCCTTCTTCCTCCCCTTTCTTCTTTCTTCGCCTCTTATAGTCTTCCTTTCCCTTCTTCTCTTCTCCCTTCCCTTCCCCCCTCTTTGTTCTCTCTCCCCCACCCTATCCTGATAGGTAAGCTTTCCCAGAGTAAAGTGATTCCTACAGGCTACTCAAGAGTCTCTTGGTGTCTGAACTGGAGAGAAGATGGTTTTCCTGAAGCATCGACATTTGTGTCCATTACACCCTCCTCCATCCCATCACGCAGACACTCATACACATACTGGCACACACACATGCACGCACACATGCTGCACATATACACGTGCACGCACACACCCAAGCACAACCCCTAACCCTCGCCTCCCCATCCTCTCAGGCAGAGAGCCCATTCTGTTCATTTCATCCACAATCATTCTTCATGTTCTGATGAGATTTACCCAGGTGCGAGTTGGATCCTTTTTCATTCCCCCCCTGGACTGAAGGAGGGGAAGAAACACACAGTTGTGGAAATATCCCCACCCTGCTCTGCGGCTGCCCCTGGCCACTCTGACGGGTCAGCGACAGACAAGGAAAGGCTCCATTCAAACGCTACGAGATTGGACGCGCACCTCAAGGAACGAGGACTGCAGGAGGAGGTCCTCAGCAGCTCCCCAAGACATCCACACAACAAGCCGTGGGTGTGGGGCAAAACAAACTCAGCAGAGACGCACGGCACTACAGTTCTTATTGGAAAGCAAACAAGAGCCTGCGGACAAAGATAAACTGGTCAGAGCTCTAGCGGAGCAGGCCAAGGTCACCGGAGAACCAGGAGCATCCGGGAAAAATATCAGGTACCATTTTGACAGCCTAATAGCAGGGAAGGAATCGCCTTCTGTAGCCAGCCACTCCAAACGTTGAATTTCTAAACAATTGCAACACCACCAGGAGCTGTGTTTCAACAATTGCTCATAATAACATACTTGACCAACAGACATTACACAAGCTATTTCTCCTATATTTTATTATGAGAATTTCCAAGCATACATAAAAGTTGAAAAAAATGTGTGTGTGTGTGTGTGTGTGTGTGTGTGTGTGTGTGTGTGTGTGTTTTACTCGGGATTGAATCCAGGGGCATTCCACCTCTGAGCTACACCCCTGCCCTATTTTATTTTATTTTTTTTACTTTGAAACAGGATCTTGCTAAGTTGCTAAAGGCCTTGCTAAACTGCTGAGGCTGGCCACAAACCAGCGATCCTCCTGTCTCCGCCTCCCAAGTACTGATAAGTTGAGATTTTTATAGTGAAAACTCATATACCTATGAGCTAGATTTAATTATCTAGATTTAATGTATCTCTTTGTTTTCATGCATATTTATCCCTTTAATCATTCTTCTATCTACCCATCAATCCTTTTAACTAGGGGGAAGCTTTTGGAAACGAGTGGCAGGCATTAGTCAACTTCAACCTAGAACTTCAGCATGCACCGCAGGTCAGGATATGTGTATGAATCAGACAGAAGACGTTTTTGATATAAAAAAATAAAATGCAGGAGTTGGGGGGGGAGGGACCAAGGAAGGGATGCATAGACAAAGAACAGAAGAGTATTAGGGCAGTAAACCTACTCTACATGATACTATTATAGTGAGTTCATGTCATTATACATTTTTCCAAACCCACGGAAGGTACAACACTGAAAGTGAATCCTAATATAAACTGTGGACTGTGGTGATAATGATGTGTCAATGTAGGTTTATCAGCTGTAACAAATATCTATGGTTCAGAGAAGTATCCCTCAGAGGCCCGTTGTTAAAGATTTCATTCCCAGGTTACTGTTGGGAGATGCTGTGAACCTCTAGGAGAGAAGGCATTGGGGGAAGCCCTCAGGATGCTGCAGGCTTGCCCTTGGAGGGGATTATAGAGCCCCAGTCTCTTCCTGTCTCTCTTTCTGCTTCCCAGCTCATAAACTGAGCAGTTTGCCTGCCCACCCCTTGAAATAAACCTTTTACCTTTATAAACTAATTGTCTCCGGTATTTCATTATAGTGACAGAAAGCTGACTGATGCACAAATACACTGCAAGATGTTGATAATGGGGGAGGCAAAGCATGTGTGGAGACGAAGGGTATATGGGAACCTTTGTATCCTCTGCTTGATTTTGTTAAGAACTTAAAACTACTCTAAAAATAAAGTCTAATGTTTTTTTGTAATAAAACATACAACCTAGACCTAACAGAGCACTAGAAAACTGGCATCTCATGAGCTGAATTCAGCTTGTAGACACCTGTTAGTCTCACCTGCCCAGCATCTCTCCCAGTCCTCCCATTACAGAAACTGTTTTCCTTTGGCTATGTGGTCCACCTCCTCTCTTGGTCCATATGGATCAGGAAGAACCGATCCCTTCTCTTGGCTCCATCACTGGACACGTGAGCCACACCTGGCCAATCTGCATATTTTTTATTGTTGTTGTCTACAGAAATCCAACTCAAACTTGTGAGTTTGGTTGAGATCAGCACATGAGCCAAGCTGGTGCCTCAAGAGACTTCCCCAGGACTTTTGCTGAAATTCTCTTTCAGCTCAGGTTATTAAGCTGATAGGATAAATCCAGGAATGTCCATCTTTTTATTATGTTGTAAGAACCTGCTTGAGATCGCAGCTGATCACAGAAAAGCAGACCCCACAGATAGAAAGAGACAGGTACATTTTGTGCCTGCATCTACCAGGCCTAAAGTCAGGCAAACGTTTCTTCTTTTCAGTTATGAGAGCCAGTACATTTCTTTTTTTTAAATTGAGCTAATTGGAGCTGTTCTCTACCAATTTCCATCAAAAGAGTTCTGAGGAATACACAGTTACCAGAGAGCTGAGCTGGGATTTCAGAACCTGGTCTGACTTTAGGCCTTGACAGGCCCGCTACTTTCACTGCAACTAGATTTTGCACCGAAGTGTCAAAGATAAAGGGAATTCATCCTGGCTGGAAGGTGACCGGAATCCAGGAAGGGCAGGTGACAGATAACTCCTGGTGGCAACACAGTGTGGCATGTGATGTCCTAGAGGAGGGAGTGTCTGCCTCAGCAGGTAGAGAGGGCATGCTGGTCAAGAACGACTTCAAGGATGGCATGACCCTCAAGAGGAGTCTTTTCTTTTTTCTTTCTTTCTTTCTTTCTTTCTTTCTTTCTTTCTCTCTCTCTCTCTCTCTCTCTCTCTCTCTCTCTCTTTCTTTTCTTTCTTTCTTTCTCTTTTTTGTGGTACTGTGGATGGAACCCAGGGGCCTTCTGCCTCTGGGCTACCACCCCCAGACCTATTTTATTTTTTATTTGGAAACAGGGTCTCGCTAGGTTGCTGAGAGCCTCGTTGAGTTGTTGAGGCTGACTTCGAACCTGTGATCCTCCTGTCTCAGCCTCCCAAGTACTGGGATTACAAGCGTGTGCCACCATGCCCTACTCTCAAGAGGAGTCTTGAGTGAGGAGAGAGCAGAGGGAAAGTTACGCTGTGATGGGACAGGTAGGGGCAGGGGGTCAGCCGAGTGGACCTAGGGTGCTCCAAGCTCCGTATCTCTAGAATGATCTCGGCCATAAGCACTGTGTGTGTCTTCCTACCAATCTGTCTATTCATCTCTCTCTCTCTCTCTCTCCTCTCTCCTCTCTCCTCTCTCCTCTCTCCTCTCTCTGTCTCTCTCTCCTCTCTGTCTCTAAGTCTCTAATTCTCTCTCTCCCCGTCTCCTCTCTTTCTCTCTCATTCTCTCTCTCCTCTCTCTGTCTCTCTCTCTTATCTTCCCCCCCCTCTCTGTTTGAAAAGGTATAGATTTGCATATATATATATATATATATATATATATATATATATATATATATAATCAGATCTATCTAATCTAATCTATCTAATTAATCTATCTGTCTAATCAGGGAGCTGTCTCCTTTACACTCCCCCACCACCCCGCCTCTCCATCTCTCTTCTCTCCTCTCCCTCCCTCCCCTTCACTCGTCCACTCCTGGCCTCTGGGATGCCGACCACTCCACCATCAACCCCACCCTAGTCCAAGCCACTGTCGCTTCTCACATGTCCAACTTGACAGCTGCATAACTTGTCTTCCCACCTCCATTCTTGACTCCCTTCCATCAATTCTCTGCCTCCCTGACAAAGTAAGTGCTTGAAAATGCAAATCTAAGCCGGGTGTGGTGGTGCACGCTTGTAATCCCAGTACCTGGGAGGCTGAGACAGGAGGATCACAGGTTCACGGCCAGCCTCAGCAACTTAGTGAGGCTCTCTGCAACTTAGGAGACCCTGTTTCAAAATAAGAAGTAAAATAGGGCTGGGGATGTAGCTCAGAGGTAGAATGACCCTGGGTTCCATCCCCAGTACCACAAAAAGAAGAAAGAAGCGAGCAAGCAAAGAAAGAAAGAAAGAAAGAAAGAAAGAAAGAAAGAAAGAAAGAAAGAAGAAAGAAAGAAAGAAAGAAAGAAAGAAAGAAAAAGAAAGAAAGAAAGAAAGAAAGAAAGAAAGAAAGAAAGAAAGAAAGAAAGAAAGAGAGAAAGAAAATGTAAATCTAATCATGGCACACCCCTGCTTAAAACCAGGGATAAAATCCAACCTCCTCACTACAGCCAGCAGAGCCCTGCCCACTCTCCAACCACATCCAGCTCCTTGGGTCCCCATTGTCCAGGCTTCTAGTTCCTCAGAGTCCTTCTTACCATCACCCCAGGACCGTTGCACTTGTTCTTTCTTCTACCCAGGATGCTCCCCTCACC
Source organism: Glis glis (assembly GCA_004027185.1). Classification (NCBI taxonomy): domain Eukaryota; kingdom Metazoa; phylum Chordata; class Mammalia; order Rodentia; family Gliridae; genus Glis; species Glis glis. The sequence goes on along the minus strand of PVJS01016614.1, from coordinate 9,495 downwards.
TCAGGCCCCACACCCCTTCACCTGCCTCGTCCTTACTTACCCTTCACATCTCTGCTCAAATATCACTTCCTCAGAGGAGCCTCCTCTGACTGCCAGACCATGTAAGATCTCCTGGTACATGTTCCCCCATTCCTTTAACTTCTTCTTTATAGCACTATCCGTGTGTGTGTGTGTGTGTGTGTGTGTGTGTGTGTGTGTCCATGCCTATCTCTTGCATCTGACCTTAAGATCCAAGAAAGCAGAGACTATGTCGACTTTTTAAAAAACGGTATCCCCAGAACCCAGTCCAATGGCTGGCATACACACACACTTCTAGTTTGCTACAATCCCCGCCACTCCCTACTGCGTTCCCAACTCTGAGGAATGTGTGAATTGCAACTCATGTTTGTGTTGCTGTTTTTCTTAAAGAATTCTTCCTTTACACCATGCTTTCTATCAAAGGGGAGAGAAATGGAATCTAGACCAAGAGGACCAGGCGTTTCCAGGAAAACGGAGACAGTGTGTGTGATGGTTGGGATGTGAAGCGCCCCCCCCCAAAGCCTGGTGTGGCGAAGGCGTGCTCCCCAGCTCAGTGATGTTCAGCAGTGCGGCTTTGGGGAGGTGACTGGATCCTGAGAGCACTGACCTCATCAATGGATTGACCCACTGATGGATTGGTAATCTGGTGACATTACTGGGAAGTGGTGGAAAGTGTAGGTGGTAGGACCTAGTTGAAGGGAGTGAGTCCGTAGGGACATGCTTTTAGGGATTATATCTTGTCTCTAGTCTCTCTCTCCTCTCATCTCTCCCCGCTTCTGGTTGCCATGAACTGAACAGCTGTCCTGCACCACTCCTTTCTGCCATGATGCTCTGCCTCACCCCGGGCCCAGAGCCATGGAGCCACCTGACCATGAACTGAAACCAGGAGCCCAAATAAATCTTTCCGCCTCTAAGCTCTTTCCTCGGGTATTTTGTCATAGCAATGAAAAGCTGACTAACAGCATATTTCTTTATGAAAGTAAAGAATGTACAATATTTCCATCTCACTCCTGTTTATCATCCATTATAGGCATTTGCATTTACAACACCTCCCCTAACATCCTGCGTTTGTTTCTAGTGTATGTATTTATGCATTGATTTAAGATTTATTTCCAGACACTTGTCTGGCACTGTTCTGGGAACCCAGTGACGGAGGATTCCCAGATGATGAAGATGAAGATGAAGATCCTGCCTTCATGGTACACGAGGCCTGCATTATAGTATGTGACAGTTCTCTGTTGTGTACCTGTCCCTTCACAAGACTAAGCTCCCCAATGATATCAGTGCTGGCTCTGGACTTAGACTGCCACAGACCCGGCCAGCTCATCTTGCACAAATTACTGAACTTTTCTGTGTCTTGGTTTTCCTGAGCCCCTGTGAAATGGAGCTAAACATTGCACCTTCCTTCCAGTGTTATTTGAGGACAAAGTGAGTTTAAAAAAAAAAACTGCAGTGTCTCCATAAACCCTCAATAAATATTAACTCCTTCTTAGCGGAGCTCACCTCTGTCCCCTCAGCAGGACCAACTTCATGGATGTGGGACCTGGGTAGTCACATGGGGCCCCACACTTAGCCGGGTTCAACACCTGTATTAATACTCTGAAGTTGTCATCTTAAAATTCTTAAGAACGTTTGAACAAGGGGCCCCACATTTTTATTGTGCATCAACCCTACAAAGTATGTAGCCAGTCCTGACCCACACATACCAAGTGCCGAGTAAATGTTTTTTGAATGAATTAATGAACTTACTCAATGACAGTTGTCAGCGTGTGCATGCCATTGTTGTACAGAGCCAACTGAGTGGGTCAGGCTTTGAGAAAAATGTTAACTCATCCTGCCCCTTTCCCTAGGACCAAAAACCCTAACCCTAACCCAAAGCCTGAACCGAGACCTTAGATCGTCTCATCCAAACTATCTATTTCCCAGGAAACTTAGACCCTGACCAGCTGCCAAGGATCCCAGAGGAGCCAACAGAAGACCCCGTCCAATTCCACATTGTCCAGAATCACAGTCCACCGTTTCCATCACCTCATTCTCTCTCTCCCTGCTCAGCATCCCAGGAACTGTGATATTCCCACTTCCCTACATCCTCATTTTACAGATGTGGGAATAAAGGCTCAAGCACAGTCAGGTCTCTTAATATTTCCCATGCAGCCCAGTTCCTCCGCCCGGCCAAGTTTTACAAAGCGTAGCTAAGTAGAGGCCTCAGAATTCAAACCACTCAAGCCATTTTCGGAGTGGCTAGTCAGACATGATAATTACGTGCTAAATCTGAAACTGTCCCCAGCCCCAACAGTACCCCATGCTCTCACACTCTGGGCTGCAAAGATAGACCTGTCTCCTGGTACCCTACATGCCCTTGGCCAGCGCTGCCGAAGCCTTTCATTCTTTCATAGTCTTATGAGAGTCCACGGCACCATTCAGGCACTGTGTGAAGCCGGGGTGCAACCAGGAACACAACAGACAAAAGGCCCAGTCCTTCTAGGAGGGAAATAGACAAGAAACAAAATAAATAAAATGTAAACAGTAGGCTGATGGTGTTAAGCCTACAGGAGAAAGGAACAGAGGAGAAACAATGGAATAGCAGTATTATGGAGTGAAGAGGAATACAGAGGAGTTGGATATGGTGGTGCACACCTGTAATCCCAGTACTTGGGAGGCTGAGACAGGAGGATCCCAGGTTCGAGGCCAGCCTCAGTAACTTAGCAAAGCCCTCAGCAACTTAGTGAGACCCTGTTTCAAAACAAAAAAAAAATAAAAATAAAAATAGGACTGGGGGCATTGAGAAGTAGAATGGTCATAGGTTCGATCCCCAGTACCAGTACCACACACACACAAAAAAAAGAAACACAAATTTCAGTTTTAAACAGGATTGTCAAGAAAAGCCTCAATGAACAGCAGACATTTGGACAAAGAACTCAAAAAGGTGAAGGAGCAGGTCATTCAGATTTTTGAAGGACAAGTGTCCAAGGCAGAGGGAATGGCCGGAGCAAAGCCCACAGGCCTTCCCCATATTTCACCATGTAGGGCGCTCTCTGAAGACCGGGGGCCTTGCAAATCATATATACACCTTCCACGTCCCCAGTTTCCCATCTCGGTCCAGCCACCTGCAGACAAATCCAATCTATAGGTTTTTGAACAATTCCTCTACGACGCGACGTTAGGCACTGCTTTATCAACACAGTGGGGTTTCCATTGGGCCAGTCACATTCAAAATAGCTACAAGGGAAGATTCTTGAATGTTCCCACCACAAGGAAATGATAGTTGTTTGATATATGTGAAAGGTGATGGATATGCTAATTACCCTGATTCGATGATTACACATCGCGTACACGAATGGAAACATCACATGCTACTCCATAAATATGCACAATTATTATGTGTCAATCAAAAATAAAAATAAAGTGAAAAATTAAACAATGAGAGAGGTCACAATAAAATTTTAATATCTGATGGGGCTTGAAATATCAGACCAGACTTCACTGTGCCTACATGACTGTGTAATAATCCGTCTTTTAGGGGGCTAGGTGCCTCTCTGTCCCCACAGACCCAGCCAGGTTCAGCGGGTCTCTCCCTGTTCCCACTGTCCGGCTCTGCGCACTTTGGAATCTTCTACCCTACTAGCCATGAAGACCCTGCCTGGGGAAGCCCCTAATGGTGCTGGGGTCTGAACACACGCCCTTGGCTGGGCAAAAGATGTGGGGGTCCCCGACACCTCGGCAGACCTGGAAAGAGGCCAAGAAAGCCCAGTTAGTTAGTTTCTTCTCTCCAGGAACAGATGCTATAGGCACAGATGTTATAGGGCGGTGAGGGCCATGGGGAGGAGAGGAGGGGTCTTGGGCTTCTCAGAGCTCCTCAAGAGCCTGGCATGGGCAGCTGCTACAGCCCGCTCCTGGAAACGCTTGCCTCCGGGTTTCTGCAGAATCTTTAACTCATCACGCACGCTGGACAGATGTCTTTCCCCTCCCAGTTCTGTGGTGGACGGGAGAAGGGCTGCTCTCTGAACTCTCCACCTGCCGGCTCATTCCAAGGAGAAGGGGTGCTCTTCCAGCGCACCGCTGGGACCCCCCACGTCTCTATCCAGCCTATCCTTCCCACCACCTCCTGGCATTCGGGACCCCTCCCCCACGCCCCACGTGCATTCGCGCGCCTTCCTGAGCTCTCTGGAGTGCGCCTGGTGCGTGTTGATGAGGATGCCTGGCTGCGAGCTTTCACGTGTCTAGCTAGGTGTACGAGGAGGAGAGCATCCACGTGCATGAGAGAGAGAGAGAGAGAGATGTGTGTGTGTGTGTGTGTGTGTGTGTGTGTGTGTGTGTGTGTGTTCGCGCACGCGCGCACGCCCGCACCACTGGGTACTGTGTGTCTTTGTGCGAGTGTGGGCGAGTGTGTGCCAGAGCGGCTGCGACCTTTTATCCCAGACAGAAGGGTCGCCTGTGGCGGGCTTCTCTTAGCCTGGCTGCGCCCTTTCCAAGCGCACTCCAGTTCAGGGCCAGTCCCGCAGCCCCAGAGTCCGCACTCCACCGAGATGCACGCGCCCTTCCTCCCGGAGCCGGAGCCGGCGAGCTCGGCTGCTCGGTCCAGGAAACCCAGCAACCCTTCAGCATCCTCGCGGCTCCAACAGCCTCCCCTTCCCCCAGCCCTGGATACAGCGTCCTCTATAGAGAGCCGGACTCGAGGCACTGGCGAAGCGGGGAGCGGGGTGGCTGGGCGCACAGGCTGGAGAGGCAACCCGAGGACACCGAGGAGTAGGAGCCCGGGGAGGCGCAGGTCCCACCCACACCACGCCCCTCCCAAGGGCTGGAGCCGAGGCGGCCTGTTCTTCGCCCGGGTCTTCCTCCGGGGTTCCCAGGTCCAACTCCACCTTCTCCCCGGAAACTGAGCCAAGAGAGAGAGACAGCGGGGACCCCTCCTCCTGTGCATCCGCCCGATCCCCCCGCAACACACGCACGCACACACACACACACACACACACACACACACACGCACACACACCCCACATCCAGGCAGCTGCTGATTGGCTGCGGGGAGCGGCGTCCCAGCCCGGCTCGAGGCGGGAGCCGTGCAGTCCGAGGTGGGAGTTGCGCCCTCCGCTCCCTCTGCGAGCCCCTCCCGCGCCCCGCGCCCCGCGCCCGCACCCTGCCCGAGGGAGGGCTGAGCGCCGACTCCAGGCGGCCAGGTGCCAAGGGTAGAAGCCAGTCCTGCGGGGAGAGAGGCGCTGCTGCTCCGGCTGCCACCGCCGCCGCCGCCGCCACTGAGCCGGCGTCCAGGGCCGGGCGGGCAAGCTGGGGCGCCGCGGCCAGGGCAGCGAGGGGCGCGCTCATGGAGCACACGCACGCCCACCTGGCCGCCAACAGCTCGCTGTCCTGGTCCCCCGGCTCGGCCTGCGGCTTGGGCTTCGTGCCCGTGGTCTACTACAGCCTCTTGCTCTGCCTCGGTTTACCAGGTGAGGGGTGTGAGGGAGAGGGAGGGGAGACCGGAGCCCCAAGTGCGGAGCGACCCTGCCCAGAACCCCTAACCCCCAGCCTCCGTCCCCGCGTCTTCCCTGGCGCCCCTCTGAAAAAGTTTAAGCCTTAAGGGCAACTGTGGAGATTTTCAGTCTAGGAGGAAAGGAAGTTGCTGTGGCCTGGTGGGGAGTGTGTGTGTGTGTGTGTGTGTATGTGTGTGTGTGTGTGTGTGTGTGTGTGTGTGTTTCATGAGTGTGCACAGCAGACCATGGACATTGTGTGTGAGCTGGTGTGCATCTTCCTGTGGATCCCAGAGGGCATTTGTGTCCCGGTCTGGAGGGGTCCGAGTCCAGGAGGGGGTCCCCTGAGGGCTGCATGTGATGGAAGCTTTACCTCTCCCCTCTCCCCACGCGTCCACTCCAGCTGGGGACACCTCTGTCCCTCTGCGCCATTCCCTCCCAATTGGAGACCCCGGTGACGGGACTTTTGTTCAGGGGGCACCGGGATGCACCCTTGCTGCCTGAGCAAGTAAGGGTGGCTAAGAAGAGTCCCAGGGTGGCTCTGGGACCGTGCCTGGTCAGGACAAGGGTGCCAAGATCCACATGGGGCTGCCCAGGCTGCCACCTCAGGGGGTCACAGTCTCCTTGAGGACATGCCGGGCCCCCTGATCTGCCTCCAGGTCTCCCCTCATCCTCTCTGGGCAGCTCACAGCCGCTGCGGATGTCTGGCTCGTCCCACATCTTAATGTCCTCTCTGAAGTGTGGCTGAGACTCCTGCTGAATTCCTGAAGAGAGCCAAGCTGCTGGAGGTGGGGGGGGGGGGGAGAAGGGGCACCTGCCTGGGCTGTGTGCAAAGCAACAGAGTGGATGGGGGGATTCTCCCCGAGCCCCCGGAATTGGATGGCCTCTTCTTCCAAACGGTGTACTGCAGAAAGATTCCTAAAGATCACTTGCAAGCAGAGGAGAGAGAGCAGCAGAAAGAAGCAGAAAGGGAAAAAATCCAATACACAGGCTAGAAGCTTAGCATCATCTGCCCCATCCTGTCTAGTCTGAGAGCGTAGGGAGCCGGGGATCCTGGGAACTTGGGAGCTGGGTTTCTAAGAGCCTTGCTGAGCCGCTAGGACGCCCGACCAGATTGTTTCAGTCAATCTTCCTCCCAAATTTGGCAGGTATGAGAAAGTGCAAGTTTAGTAGACATGGAGCTTCTCTCCCCCCAGCCGGGGACAAGGCTTTTATTCCTAACTAATCACTCCGGCTGCCCTAGGAGAGGAGCTGCCTCCGACGCACCCTGCCGGGTGGTAGCATAGATCCTGTAATTACCTGAAGCAGGGATTGATTTCAGTCCAGGTTGCGCCTCCTCCTCTGGCCCTCCCCAGCATCTCCCCAGAGCTCTCTTTTGGAAAATGAGTTTTTGAGAAGGTCGATTTGGGGGGGGGGGTACTTGCTGAATAGGAGAAGCAATAGACCTTCTTTGCCATCGGCCCTCTCTCATCAGAGTGTATCTGATCCCCACACTTCACCCCATGTCCTCTACTGACAGACTGGCTTGCTCTTCTAGGCATTTCCTCCAAACGCTCTTTAAGGGATAGTGACCTCAGAGCAAGGGAGAGGCTGACCTCCAAAGCAGGGACATGAGGACAGGGAGGAAGAGGGAAAGCTCCGATCGTCAGACTTGAAGGTAGATGTCAAACTACCTGGGACCTTCACACACAAACTTACGCCAGCCAGGGCCTTCCTGCCCACAGCATGGGCACCTACTGTGCGCCGGGCACTGTGGTAGACATGGGCTTAGGCCAGGGTTTGGGGACCTGCGCATGGGATTAAAACTTGGAGAGTGTCCATGTGTTCTTATGCTCAACTTGGTTTCACCACCTACTGTGTGCCACTTGCTAAGGATGTGCCAAAGGGCCCCTAAAAGTCCCAAGGGGCAGCCCCCGTGTTCAAAGAGCTCACAAACAGACTCAGCCAACAATGCAGAAGGACTGAGCCTACTAGAGAGGGATGGCGGGGAGGCCAGGCTTGTCCTAAAACGTGGGCTAAAGCATTTTGAACCACCCACAAGGTTGGCTGTGAACAAAATCAAAGGCAAAACCTTTAAGTCATTCCTTTTTTTTTTTTCTTGGTGGCTATACTGGGGATTAAACCCAGGGAACAGGGTCTTGCTAAGTTGCCGAGGGCCTCACTAAGCTGCTGAGGCTGGCCTTGAACCTGCAATCCTCCTGTCTCAGCTTCCCAAGTGTTGGGATGACAGGCATGTGCCACTGGGCCAGATTTAAGTCATTCTTTTGAAGCCGTAAGGGGAGAAAAGTATGTTCTAGCAAATACGAATGCAGCCTGCGCGTTCATCCAGCCTCTGCCGGGGTTAGGTTGTGGGGCTTTCATGGCTCTGTGCCTCAGTTTCCACTATCAAATGGGCATTATGAGAGTAGCTCCCCCGGAGAGGCAGTGAGAAGGGACAGCGTGGACGGAAATGATGGAGCGGGTTCAGCATGCAGCTTAGTGAGCTGCCGCGGCTGCGGTTATCACTACACAGCCCGCAGCCCTGCGGGTGGCAGGGCAGAGGGGCTGCTGGGTACCATCGAGGAGCCAGGGGAGGGTCTAGGAGGTTCACAGAGGGAAGCACGCAGTTCGGAGCCTTAGTCCTCCTGCAGGTTCACCAGGGCAGTTCCCACCCACGCCGGGTCCCCAGCCACCAGCAATTAGCAAGCCCTCATTACCCTACCACTGACCGAGAGAGGCGCAGCTCCGCGGGGTGTGAAGTAGCGGACCGCAGGCCTCTGCTAATATCGCTGAAAACTGAGGTTTTAATTGAATCTCTGTCCCCAGCAGCGAACTTGCCCCAAGTTTTCCAGCTTCTCGTACTAGTGGTTGGAGACGTGGGTGGATACTGGGAAAGGGATGGGGAGGGCTGTGTGTTTGCCACCAGGGAGCCTGGTAATTAGAAGGAAGTGGCGGATGTGTCTGGCTACCTACAGTCTCTAAGTTGGGAGAAAGAACTTGAGAAAAGCCATGCAGTCCAATCCCCTACTTCAAAGTATGGCCGCACACAATCTAATTTAACTGGGCTACTATGGGATCCATGGAATTCTAATGTGAAATGTGGGTACAGCCAGGGAGGTGGCACAAGCCTGTAATCCCAGTACTTGGGAGGCTGAGACAGGAGGATTGCAGGTTTGAGGACAGCTTAGCAACTTAATGAGACAACAACCTAGCAAGACCCTGTTTTTCAGGTCTTCGCTGGCCTCGATCCTCCTGTCTCAGCCTCCTAAGCGCTAGGATTACAGGTGTGTGCCACCACGCCAAGCCAAGACCCTGTTTTTCAAATTAAAAGGGCTGGGGATGTAGCTCAGGGGTAGAACATCCCTGGGTTCAATCTCCAGTACCACAAAAATAAATAAACAAATAAATACATACATACATACATACATGAATAAATAAATACATACATACATAAAAACAGGGCTGGAGGCGTAGCTCAGAGGTAGATCATTCCTGGGTTCAACCCCCAGTACCAAAAAAAAAAAAGAAAAAATGTGAGTTGAGCTCTACTGCTTGTGGATTCTTAGCCTCTTAGTACCACAATTTGCCCCATCTGTAAAATGGAGTAGCAGTAGTACATAATTACCCACACAAGTACTATCTGTTAAATAAAATAATCTGTATATAAATGGTTTAAGTCAGACATGGTAGTGTGCGCCCATAGTCCCAACTGAGAGGCAAGAGGATCACTCAAGCCCAGGAGTTCAAGGCCAGCCTGGGCAGCATAGTGAGACCCCATTCAAAAGAAGGATAAAAAAGATGGCTCAGTACCCAGCCCCAAAACAGCACTTTTTTGCTCAGTGCCTTGTCTACATCAGATCTTTTCATCTCCATGACACCCCTGTGACCTGTAGATATCTCTGAATCCACTTTACAGATGCACAAACTGAGATTCAAAGAGGTGCAGCATCCGGTCTATGGTCACACAGCCACACCGGCACACAGGCACACCTGTGCTTTTCTTTCTTTCTTTTTTTTTTTTTTTTTTTTTTTT